>JAWQFJ010004855.1:35000-45000 GCA_034096865.1 Theodoxus fluviatilis
ACATGCACAGATACACATAAGTCCGGTAGGCGTTTGCTCATTGGTTATCGTATTCGTCGGGACTTGTTGAAGAAATATACATTCTTACAGCTTGACAAAGGGCACCGAGGTTTAAATAGCAAGGACGCTTAATATGGGGCTAGGTAGAGGGAATTAGAAAGCACAATGGCTGAAAATATTCCCACACTTCTCACGTCCCAGGGATAGAACCACGGCACTGCGCCTCGTGCAACTTCAAACCCCTATGCTTGCTCTTCTATCTCCGCCTGTCAAAAGACATGCATGCTTTCAGCAAGCAAACAGAGGCCGTGGAGCCGACTAAGCACTCAAGACACGAGGGGAGAGCACTGCGATGAAGGCTGCCTGGACCTGGTTATCTCTATATATTTTTTTTGACAGAATGGACCGGAAGCTCACTATCACTTTCTTTTCTTTTTTTCATGGGCGCGTTGAAGACGTTGAACCAAAGCTCACACAGTCACATAGATGGGTAGGTGCATCGCATTCTAGTCCACTAGAAACTTTATCTGCCAGCGAAAGAGTCTCTAGCACAGTTCATTTCACGTGATGGAACTATTCCGTCCGGACTATTCATAAGGAGGTCGCACGAGAAGCTTGTGGGATAGCACTCTGCTCCCTGACATATGCCGTTAAAGTAGTTCTAAGACTATTTCGCACAAAACTCATAAATTATTATTTGAGGAGGCAATACACATGTGTTTATTCGATGAAATAAAATGTTTGTGTTGAAATGGAGACAAGTATTGACATCTGCATGATTTCTGTAAAAAGTGGAAAAAATAGTATCCAGAACGAACTATTTTTGGCGCAATGCTGTAATGCGAAGGGTCAAGTCTATTACGCATTCATTGCGAACTGCGCCGGAGTCACGTGACTGGGCTTCACATAATGGGCGCAGCGTAGATCTTCACCATGTGTACTCATTCATGCAGAGAGTTACGACAGGATAGCAGCGGATATGGAACTGTCCAAATATTTATCATCCCAGGTTTCACTCGTCCCAGGAATAGCACTACGGCACTGATCCTATCACAACCTCAAGCTCCAAATAATTCTCGTCTTCTCTCCTCCTGTCAAAGACAGGGTTTCACTCGTCCCAGGAATAGCACTACGGCACTGATCCTATCACAACCTCAAGCTCCAAAGCACTCTCGTCTTCTCTCCTCCTGTCAAAGACAGGGTTTCACTCGTCCCAGGAATAGCACTACGGCACTGATCCTATCACAACCTCAAGCTCCAAATAATTATCGTCTTCTCTCCTCCTGTCAAAGACAGGGTTTCACTCGTCCCAGGAATAGCACTACGGCACTGATCCTATCACAACCTCAAGCTCCAAAGCACTCTCGTCTTCTCTCCTCCTGTCAAAGACAGGGTTTCACTCGTCCCAGGAATAGCACTACGGCACTGATCCTATCACAACCTCAAGCTCCAAAGCACTCTCGTCTTCTCTCCGCCTGTCAAAGACAGGGTTTCACTCGTCCCAGGAATAGCACTACGGCACTGATCCTATCACAACCTCAAGCTCCAAAGCACTCTCGTCTTCTCTCCTCCTGTCAAAGACAGGGTTTCACTCGTCCCAGGAATAGCACTACGGCACTGATTCTATCACAACCTCAAGCTCCAAAGCACTCTCGTCTTCTCTCCTCCTGTCAAAGACAGGGTTTGACTCGTCCCAGGAATAGCACTACGGCACTGATCCTATCACAACCTCAAGCTCCAAATAATTCTCGTATTCTCTCCGCCTGTCAAAGACAGGGTTTCACTCGTCCCAGGAATAGCACTACGGCACTGATCCTATCACAACCTCAAGCTCCAAAGTATTCTCATCTTCTCTCCGCCTGTCAAAGACAGGGTTTTAACAATCTAGTAGAGACCGAGAGGATGACTGCACTCATGCAAGACATGACGAATATAGAGATCACAGCTTCTGGCGGCTCACATCCCAGTGCTCTCCCCTCGCGAGAGAAGAAGAAAAAATAAAGGGGCGAAAAGAGAGAGAGGGATGGGGTTCATTGCTCACCTATAGATGTACAACATCACATGTCACAAACATTATCTCCCCTTGAACCTAAACTCACCTACCCCTAAACTGTCGATCGGTAGAAGTGCCATCTTAATAACCCATCCACGCATGTGTCAGAGCCTTAGACAATAAACATCACGCCTACATGAACGTTTTTCTCCTGGTCAGGCAAAAACCAGCCATAACCCGTTAAGACATGAGGGGTTGGGGGGTGAGGATGAGGGGGGGGGGGGGGTAGCGTTAGATCACAGGAAAAAAATAAAGGGAGAAGAAAACAATAAAAAAAATTAATGGGTTCAACAACCCCACTCGACCCGTGGCCACGACACACGCCAGAATAAAACACTTCCCCCGTGGGTGTAGGCAAGGCAGACACCTGCCGCGCGTTTCTTAGGCAAGTGGCTCGCCCCTAGGGCTAGCCGAGGCAAGCGAGACGTCTAAGAAACGCCAATCATCAATTGGCAAGGCGGAAGTCCGAGAGAACATGGCTGCGTCCTGGCGCCAGAGTCGGTGAAGAAGTTGCCGATAGACGAAATAACTGACGATACGATATCAGAGCAGATTTTCACTTGATAGAACACACCATGGTGTCATAACAAATGGCACGGGAACTTTTTCAACAACAAAAAAGCAACCCTGGTTCAATTGTAGACAATTTTGTCAAAAATGTTGTGCCTCGATTCATTTCGATCAATTCAAGGGACATAATTCATAGAGTGTGCGAGCACGGTGTTTCGGGTTTGCAAATGAAAACAAATGTTTCAGCAGTGTATGTCCAAAAATAACCTATACACCTACTCCTCAAAATGTACAAATGAACCCTCGAACACCAAATACTTCCATGTGCGTACACTTTTCCATTTTCGGATATTGAGAAGCACATTACAGGCACTGCCGTCTATGTGCGGTAACCCAATCTGCTACGTTTCCGCCATTTCGGTTCATTCGGGCCTCTGCAGCGAACGAACGAACGAACGAACGAACTTTATTTTACAAGGGTAGTAAATTAGGCAGTAGTGTCTTTCAGCCCTTGAGGTAAAATATTCAAATGTGGTAAGAGAGAGAGAGAGAGAGAGAGAGAGAGAGAGAGAGAGAGAGAGAGAAAGAAAGAAAGAGAGAGAAAGAGACAGAGAGAGAGAGAACGAACGAAAATTTTTATTGATGAGGCCACCGGCCCATTTCAAGAGTACAGTTCGGGTGGTAACATTAGTCACAATAGAAGCTGTCTCGCTCAACAGATTCAATAGCATCTTGTCTTCTCTTGAATGCTTTATATATATATATGCTAGTTGATCTTACATTCTTTATTTGTATATCAGAAAAAAGGTCTTTAATAGGATCAATACTGTTTACATCCAGACAGGTAAATATATATTTTCCCCTTATATCACTAAGAGCTGGACAATATAATAGAAAATGCGTTTCATTTTCTTCTTTTTCTCTGCATAATGGACATAAATACTCGTTAGTACCTCTCGAGTATCTGTATTTATGGATATACAACTCCGATAAGCCCATCCTGAATCTTATGTATGCGTCTCGAAATACTTTCTTGTCAAGACAATATAAATAACACTCGGTACCAATAAATGTTTTAAAGATATTGTAAAATGAGTACCGATCACTATTAATGATTCGTAACTTCCATTCAGAATGAAATTTACTGATGAGTTTCTCTCTGATGTTTTTCAATAAAGCCGTCTCGTTCGTAACCCGCTGATTCAACCAGATCTCTTCGTAACCACATTCCACAAGTATATTCTTTACTTTGAAAACCCAAGATTTTTCATTGTTAGATCTATACATCATTTGGTAGACTCTGTAGGGTAATCGGTATGCGTCCATTTTTAATAACTTGAGCCAGAGCTTAATACTGCGTAGCTTTGCATTAACGGAAAGAGGAAAACGACCAGTATCCCCATAAACCATATCATTAGGTGTGTGTAAAGAAACATTTAAGAAACTCTTGAGAGCATGCAAATGGACACCTTCTATAATGTGGCAGTTATCAGCTCCCCAAATTTCAGCCCCATATAACAGAATGGGTTGAATCTGTGCATCAAATAGTTTAAAAAACACATCCGGTGATACCTGTGCAATTCTTCTCAGTGACCTCATCAGAAGTAAAAGTGCGGCTTTAGCTCTACAAGCCAAATCTTTCTGAATCTCGTTTGAACACAACTTAGTAGAGAGTACATTCCCTAGATATTTGTATTCTCTTACCACTTCAATCTGCACCTCACCTAAATACCATCTCTCGTGTCTGGCCAAATGACCTCCCATCCTGTAAACCACTACTTTTGTTTTATCAATATTAAACTTGAAGACCAAGCCTACGTGCTGCGCATTGAAGAAAGTTAATCTGATTTTGGAGACCTACCACTGTGTCCGAGAGCAGAGCGACGTCGTCAGCAAACAGCAGAGCACTTATGTCTTGTGTGTTGGGCAAGATCTGCACACCGTGTTTGCTATTTTCAGAGATCTCTACAATTAAGGAGTTAATAAGGTAAGAAAATAAGATCGGACTGAGTTTGCAGCCTTGTTTTAACCCCGAAGAGGACTCAAAGAAATCAGTTAGACCTTCCCCCCCTCTGACGCAGTAACGTACCGATCTATACATGGCTATCAAAATATTCAAAATTTTCCCCGAAATTCCATTTCTTCTCAAAATATTCCACAAAATACTCCTGTTTACAGTATCAAAGGCTTTCCTAAAATCAACATACCCAACGTACAGTTTTTTGTGCATACACAGATATTTGTCAATAATACTATGAAGGACAAATATATTATCAACAGTGCTATATCCTTTCCTAAAGCCCGCTTGCTCTTCCCGAATTAGGTCATGTTGGTCTGCCCAATCCTGAAGCCGACAACAGATAATATGAGCAAACACCTTACTGAACGTGCTAGATAAGGCTATACCTCTATAGTTATCAGGGTTGTCGTTTGGGCCTCGTTTGTGAACCGGAACAATAATTGCTTCAGACCAAACATCTGGAAACACACCATGATCAAATATAGCATTAAACAGACGGAGTAACAATGGAAGTATCAATTGTTCGGCTGATTTTAACATTTCAGCTAAAATGTAATCAGTACCCGCAGATGACCCAACTTTTAGGTGCCTTATGGCATTTGATATCTCGGCCCGCGTAATAGGTGAATTTAAACTGCTGTCATCCAGGTGATGGTTCATTTTTGCCTCTGCCAGATCCTTGCTATTAGTAAATGATACTTCAGAAAAGATACCCCTAAAATGTTCGTATAATATTTGCAGAGGAATTACACAAGAAACTTGACATTTTGTACCCAGAGTTTTAACTTGTCTCCAAAAATGTGTACTGTCTTTGAGACTGGCACCAAGGGAATTACTCACTCTCCATTTATAGGTGTCTTTTTTATCTCTAACAATTTGCTTGTATTTATTTCTTTGATAGGTATATGCTCTTCTATCCTCATCTGCGTTGGTACTCAAGAACTTTCGTAAATATCGTCTGGCGTTTTTCTTGGAAATTAAACATTCCCTATCATACCAAACTCTCGAGGGTGAGTTCTGCCTGAGATAGAATGATCTCTTAAGAAAATCAGCCGCCTGTACGAGACATCTTGTCAGGGTTACAGTGAGTGTATTTACCTTCGGAGGAGTTTCCAAATCTATTTCTCCATCATTCAACTCTGACAGGGAAATCTGGAGGTTATGAGTATATTGGTGAGCGAGATTAGTATTCCAGACGATTTTAGTAATTGGCAAGGAGTTCGTTTCTTTCGAATATACTGAACATGTATTCCCTCGGGAAATGTTGAGCTCAAGACACATATGAGGGGAAGTAACTGTTTCCTCCACAAGTAGAGAATCAAATAGTACAACAAGATCATCAGACGCTATGCAATAATCTATCACACTACTTCCATTGTGAGATACATACGTAAATTTTCCTGAATTCTCTCCAAACAAGCCGTTCAAAATAGTAAGATCGTATGCGGTACACAAAGCCAACAAAGATTGACCAAACTCATTCAGTGTGACATCTTGAGAATCGCGCACAGAATTTACATTGCCTAATCTCATGTCTCCTAGTGTATCACTGTCCCATGAATTATAACATGACGTTCTAGCGTTCAAGTCTCCACATAGCAAAATATAGCAATCCTGATATTTGTCATTAACAGCTGCAATACAACTTTCTAGATACAGGATACCATCAGTTACGTCTATCAAATCATAAAAAGGGGAACCAGCTGGGGGCACATATGCAAAAAATACGAGTACATTTTTCGTGGAGCCAAACACGGTTTTGTCTACTTTGAAAACCAGTATATTCTTATAAGTACACTCAATATGATAAAACAAAGATGATACCGACTTCTTAACAAAACACACAAGCCCCCCAGACATTCTCCCTCTAGACGAAAGCTTGTGTGCGGGCACCACAAATTTATCATATGATGTCAAGCAATTTAAATAATCAATTTTTTGCAAAAATGTTTCATACAGACAAGCAACGGAAAATGTTTCTATATACTGAAGAAAGTCGGGGTCATCGAATTTAGAGAGTAAACCGTCCACATTCCAAGATAGCAGTCTGAAACAGTCAAGGAGATCAGTACGGATACCTTCCAAACCAGGACTGTGAGAGCTTGGGCCTTGGCCGTCCCCCTAGGTAGTGGAGTTGGAGTTCCTAGTCGCCCTGTCCTTCCCTCGGACTCGAGGGGGCGGAGAGGGTGAAGGGACTCGAGGCTTCACTACTGTCTCTGAGTGTCGGAGTCTTCCATCCCACACCCTTTCTTCACTGCCTCGCACTACAGTTGTTACCTCGACACTGGAGTTTGGGGGCTGGGATTTGTCTATCTCGGTCCTCGCGTCGTCGAATTCGTCGTCAGGGAGGCTTTCATCTTCTTCTCTTTCTTCTTCATCCTCTTCTTCATCCTCAATCCGTTCTTCCTCATCTTCTTTCTGTTGATCTCTGTTCTCATCACCCTCTTCCTCACAGATGACTTCTTCGTAAAGTTTCTCCTGCAGTCTCTCTCTCTGTGTGGCGCTGGACTGAGTTGTATTCGTGATTGCCCAACAGTCGAGAAGGGTGCGCTGAGCACGCACAGCATGCTCCGAGTGAGCACGTCTTGAGCCGTCACTGGATGAGGCAGTTACGAGTTTGCTGACGTCATCATGTTTCTCATTGGCTGGCTGTACATGGGGAAATCCACCTGGGGTTGTCGTGGTTGACTGTTTAGCGCCATCCGCTTCTCTGCTCGATGTAAACATCGCGGTGTGGTCTTGACTTCGCCTAAGCGTGGGGGTCTCTGTCGTGGAACGTAGTTGGTTTAACTCAGAGTGAGGATTCTTGAGGACGCTCATGCCCGAATCATGACCATGCCGCAGTTCGGTGTTGGAGACCGCTATTAGGTTCATCTCATTGATACCCCTGTTTCTACTCTTGTCTGTGTCCATGGAGAAACGAGGGAGATAAAACCCTGACTGGTCAGTGCGTTTAGTGGAGGAGTTTCTTTGCACCCTAGATCTTGTTGTGGGTTGATGATGTCCTCCCAATTCCCCGTACTGTGCGTCGCTGTAGTCAGTAGATGTGTAGCTACCGTGCCCGGAGTGCATACTCTCGGCTCCAGCATGTGCTCGTGAAGATGTAGTTGAGGCGTGCGGTTTGCTATCTCTATAGCACAGTTGATTGCCACGGAAATAACACACTTTGCCCTGTCTCTTGAGATCGCGAAGCACACCCATCTGTCTATTTGTGAGTTCTGCTGAAATTTTGACTCCCTTGGACCTGAGGTTATCTCTGCCTTTCTGCAGGAGTGCCAATGTGTCTGACCACGTAGCCAGAGACACGAGGATTGGTCGAGGGTACCTCTGATGACTGTCTCGTGTGCCCAATCTCTGCACACGCACGACGTCTCGCTCATGCCAGTCTACATCGGGAACAGTGTCTTTCAATAGGCTCACTACAGTACGGAGGCAGTCCCAATAGGTTTCCCTATCTTGTTCTGGAACCCCAAATAGCCTAACATTGTTCTTGATGATCTGCTGCTCAAGATTCTCTCGATGTGTCTCCGCCTCACTCAAACCATCCATGCAAACACTAGTCACATGACCCAGCCTTTCCTTTATCTCCATCTGTTCGGCCTGTAGAGTCTCGCTCCACCCGATCAGGTGCTGATACTGAGCCTGGGCTTTCCTTTCTGTTTCCTGTAAAGCGACCTGCAGTTGCTCTTGCTGATCTCCCAGCCACTTCATAAATGACTTGGTGTGGGCAATTTCGTTTTGCAGACTGTCAAATCGGTCACAAATCATGTTGGACAGTCTGTCGTTGCCCTGCACCATTTGCATACTGAGAGATTCTAGCCTATCAGCAACGTCACAGCTATACAATTCCTTGTCTGTCTGTGTTTCCTGAGTAGTTTCTGGTCCCGGATTTTCGGATATGTCACCGCTCCGGAGCAAATGTTGGGAAAAGTCATAGCTGACACAGGGGGTATGGCACGGTTTCACTATACAGGCGAAGAGCAGTGACGCGTACAGAGAGACTCCCATCAGACAGAATTTTGCATAGGCACGCGGCAGCCTACCTTGGCCTGCGCGACGCGCGTTCAATGACAGAAAATCACTGAGAGTAACGCGCTGCACATACAAGTAGAACATCAGAACAATCGAGGCATCCAAATGAAGTTCGAACTTGCCTTCGGTGTAGCGACGACGGTCTGCTTTGCATTTTCGTTTCCGATGCGATGCACAGTAGAACAGGCCAATGCGAGCCCGATACGAGGACGTATCGTTCCCCATTACGGGGGTGCTCGCCGTGAACACAGCTCAGCTCAAAGTCAAGTTGAAGTTGCGTGAACCACAACAAGTTACCAAATCCCCACAAAACACGCAAAATAAATATTCAGTTCACTCACTGCCTCTCTTTTAGAGCCTCATGTCGACTGACACACGGGTCAACATTGACTCAAAGCAGATTATCCCTATAAGCGAATCACACTGTCCGGAGCTCTAACCCATACGTCCGTCCTCGACGAAAGCCACCTCGAGACGAGAGAGAGAGAGAGAGAGAGAGAGAGTGAGTGAGAGAGAGAGGGGGGGGGGGGGAGCTGGGGAAAGCCGGAAGAAGGGAAGAGAGAATGAGAGTAAGAGGGTGGGTGGGTTGGAGAGAGAGGGTGGGGGGGAGGGAGGGAAGGAGGAGAGAGAGAGAGAGAGAGAGAGAGAGAGAGAGAGAGAGAGAGAGAGAGAGAGAGAGAGAGGCAAACGCACACACACACACGCACACACACACACATACACACACACACACACACACACACACACAGAACGAAAGGAGAGAGAGAGAGAGAGAGATAGGCACACACGCACACACACACACACACACACACGCACGCACGCACGCACGCACTCATACACATACAGACACACGCAAACAGTGCATGCAATCGCACACGCATACTCACATGGTCGTTCACACTTACGCGGGAGAAAAGAGTAGACATTTCTCATCAGACTGAGCACGAAACATAACGTTCGACAACGTTTCTAAACGCTCAAGTTCTTCTTTAGTTTTGGTGATTTACGCTATCTTAATAATGAGGGAAAACACTTGTTGACGTCGAATTTCTTCCTCGTATATAACCCATTCTGTTGAACATACCACCATTTGTAAAATGGGACGTTTGTGTGTTATCTTTTCCTCAAAATTGTCAAAAGTTTTTTTCTGCGTTTCGGATTTCTCAGTCATGACCCCTGTGCGCTCCCACGTGATCCATCACGTGATCCATCACGTGAGTAGGAAAGTACGCGTCAAGGACAATTGTTTTTCTCAAAGGTGAAACAGGGGTAGTATTCGGTCGCTATGGAGCCAGTAATCCGGGTACAAGAAAAAAGGTGGTTTATAGCCTTTCTAATATTTCACAACACATATCATTTTCGTCTTTTGTGAATGAATGTCATGA
>JAWQFJ010004855.1:50000-55000 GCA_034096865.1 Theodoxus fluviatilis
TGCCACCTTAGTCAGCTCACCAAACGCTCGTGCGAACTCTGCAGACGTCTTCGCGATTCTTGCTTATTAAAGCTGGAAAGGAGTAGTAGTAGCAGGAGGAGGAGGAGGAGGAGGAGGAGGAGGAGGAGGAGGGGGGGAGGGGGAAAAGGAGGAGGGAGGGGGGAGAGAGAAGGAGGAGGAGGGGGAGGGAGGGAGGACGAGGAGGAGGGGAGGGAAGAGGAGGAGGGAGAAGGAGAGGGAGGAGTGAGAAGGAGGAAGAGGAGGAGGAGGGAGGAGGAGGATGAAGGAAGGGAGGGAGAGGAGGAGGGAGGAGGAGGAGGAGGAAGGAGGGTGAGGAGGAGGAGGAGTGAGGAGGAGGAGGGAGGAGGGAGGAGGAGAGGGAGGAGGGAGGAGGAAGGAGGAGGAGGAGGAGGAGGGAGGAGGAGGAGGAGGAGGAGGAGGAGGAGGAGGAGGGGAGGAGGAGGAGGAGGAGAGGAGGAGGAGGAGGAGGAGGAGGAGGAGAGGAGGGAGGAGGAGGAGGAGGAGGAGGAGGAGGAGGAGGAGGAGGAGGAGGAGGAGGAGGAGAACGAAGAGGACGAGGGGGACGAGGGGGATGAGGGGGAGGGAGAGGTGGAGGGGGAGGGAGTGGAGGGGTGGAGGAGGGGGAGAGGAGGAGTAGGGAGGAGAGGAGGAGGCGGAGATGGAGGAGAGGAGGAGGAGGCGGATGAGGAGAGGGGCTGAGAGGAGGAGGAGGAGGAGGAGGAGGAGGAGGAGGAGGAGGAGGAGGAGGAGGAGGACGACGACGACGACGACGAGGAAGGAGGAGGACTAGTAGTAGTAGTTGTTGTAGTAGTAGTTGGGGTGGTAGTAGTGGTGGAGGCGGTGGTAACAGTAGGAGCAGTACAAGTGGCGCATAGAGAGTGATAATAGTAGTAGCTGTCGTTGTAATAGTAGTAGCAAGAGTAGGCTAGAAGATTAACAGCTTCAGCAACACATTAGCCGCAATTGATTTTGCTCATTTGTCGTTGTTGTTGAATTGTGTTTCGGTGTTTTATGAGCGGTGGTGGTGAGGTGGGTTGGGTAGTGCGGGGAACGGGGGTGGCATTAATTAGTGGTGATGGTTACAGTGGTGATAGTTGCCTTGGTGACGGTGGTTATCATGCATTTGAAACTTAAGATAAATATCCTCAGCTGGATGTTGATGTTCGTGGACATGCACTTCGATGTCCGCTGTCGCTTTTGTCGTTGTGGTCAGTGCTGCGTCCTGATTGGCTGGTCAGAGCACGTGGGTCAGACAGATCTGTTGCTCACAGAGACTTGATTCTTTGTACAGTTAAAAATAAACTACGTCTGGCATTTGTCCTCCGGTTTGCAAGCAAAACCCTCAATTGACACAAATACTAAGAAACAATAATCATTGAACTGAACGATTTCGCAAAGCTATATACAGAACACATAAAACTTATTTTAATTGCTACTTACTCAAATCAGGACACGGTCGAAGAAGTGAAATGAGGCCAGTGTTGACTATGGTGCTAAGTGATGCTACATTGCTTATCATGTAACACAGGGATGCAGCAGTGGCGTGTGCAAAGCATAGCGCTGCAGTCAATGTGGTGTTTCCTAGGCAACAGTTCCTGGTTACACAGTCACTGTGGTGTTTCCTAGGCAGCAGTTCCTGGTTACACAGTCACTGTGGTGTTTCCTAGGCAGCAGTTCCTGGGTACACAGTCACTGTGGTGTTTCCTAGGCAGCAGTTCCTGGTTACACAGTCACTGTGGTGTTTCCTAGGCAACAGTTCCTGGTTACACAGTCACTGTGGTGTTGCCTAGGCAGCAGTTCCTGGGTACAGTCACTGTGGTGTTTCCTAGGCAGCAGTTCCTGGGTACACAGTCACTGTGGTGTTTCCTAGGCAGCAGTTCCTGGTTACACAGTCACTGTGGTGTTTCATAGGCAACAGTTCCTGGGTACAGTCACTGTGGTGTTTCCTAGGCAACAGTTCCTGGGTACAGTCACTGTGGTGTTTCCTAGGCAACAGTTCCTGGGTACAGTCACTGTGGTGTTTCCTAGGCAGCAGTTCCTGGTTACACAGTCACTGTGGTGTTGCCTAGGCAACAGTTCCTGGGTACAGTCACTGTGGTGTTTCCTAGGCAGCAGTTCCTGGGTACAGTCACTGTGGTGTTTCCTAGGCAACAGTTCCTGGGTACACAGTCACTGTGGTGTTTCCTAGGCAACAGTTCCTGGGTACACAGTCACTGTGGTGTTTCCTAGGCAGCAGTTCCTGGTTACACAGTCACTGTGGTGTTTCCTAGGCAGCAGTTCCTGGTTACACAGTCACTGTGGTGTTTCCTAGGCAACAGTTCCTGGTTACACAGTCACTGTGGTGTTTCCTAGGCAGCAGTTCCTGGTTACACAGTCACTGTGGTGTTTCCTAGGCAACAGTTCCTGGGTACAGTCACTGTGGTGTTTCCTAGGCAACAGTTCCTGGGTACAGTCACTGTGGTGTTTCCTAGGCAACAGTTCCTGGGTACAGTCACTGTGGTGTTTCCTAGGCAGCAGTTCCTGGTTACACAGTCACTGTGGTGTTTCCTAGGCAACAGTTCCTGGTTACACAGTCACTGTGGTGTTGCCTAGGCAACAGTTCCTGGTTACACAGTCACTGTGGTGTTTCCTAGGCAGCAGTTCCTGGTTACACAGTCACTGTGGTGTTGCCTAGGCAGCAGTTCCTGGTTACACAGTCACTGTGGTGTTTCCTAGGCAGCAGTTCCTGGGTACAGTCACTGTGGTGTTTCCTAGGCAGCAGTTCCTGGTTACACAGTCACTGTGGTGTTTCCTAGGCAGCAGTTCCTGGGTACACAGTCACTGTGGTGTTTCCTAGGCAGCAGTTCCTGGTTACACAGTCACTGTGGTGTTGCCTAGGCAACAGTTCCTGGTTACACAGTCACTGTGGTGTTTCCTAGGCAACAGTTCCTGGTTACACAGTCACTGTGGTGTTTCCTAGGCAGCAGTTCCTGGTTACACAGTCACTGTGGTGTTTCCTAGGCAACAGTTCCTGGGTACACAGTCACTGTGGTGTTTCCTAGGCAGCAGTTCCTGGTTACACAGTCACTGTGGTGTTTCCTAGGCAACAGTTCCTGGGTACAGTCACTGTGGTGTTTCCTAGGCAACAGTTCCTGGGTACAGTCACTGTGGTGTTTCCTAGGCAGCAGTTCCTGGGTACACAGTCACTGTGGTGTTTCCTAGGCAACAGTTCCTGGGTACAGTCACTGTGGTGTTTCCTAGGCAGCAGTTCCTGGGTACACAGTCACTGTGGTGTTTCCTAGGCAACAGTTCCTGGTTACACAGTCACTGTGGTGTTTCCTAGGCAACAGTTCCTGGGTACAGTCACTGTGGTGTTTCCTAGGCAGCAGTTCCTGGGTACACAGTCACTGTGGTGTTTCCTAGGCAACAGTTCCTGGGTACAGTCACTGTGGTGTTTCCTAGGCAACAGTTCCTGGGTACAGTCACTGTGGTGTTTCCTAGGCAGCAGTTCCTGGGTACACAGTCACTGTGGTGTTTCCTAGGCAACAGTTCCTGGGTACACAGTCACTGTGGTGTTTCCTAGGCAACAGTTCCTGGGTACAGTCACTGTGGTGTTTCCTAGGCAGCAGTTCCTGGGTACACAGTCACTGTGGTGTTTCCTAGGCAGCAGTTCCTGGGTACAGTCACTGTGGTGTTTCCTAGGCAACAGTTCCTGGGTACACAGTCACTGTGGTGTCTCCTAGGAAGCAGTTCCTGGGTACAGTCACTGTGGTGTTTCCTAGGCAACAGTTCCTGGGTACAGTCACTGTGGTGTTTCATAGGCAACAGTTCCTGGGTACAGTCACTGTGGTGTTTCCTAGGCAACAGTTCCTGGTTACACAGTCACTGTGGTGTTTCCTAGGCAACAGTTCCTGGGTACACAGTCACTGTGGTGTTGCCTAGGCAGCAGTTCCTGGTTACACAGTCACTGTGGTGTTGCCTAGGCAACAGTTCCTGGGTACACAGTCACTGTGGTGTTTCCTAGGCAGCAGTTCCTGGGTACAGTCACTGTGGTGTTTCCTAGGCAACAGTTCCTGGGTACAGTCACTGTGGTGTTTCCTAGGCAACAGTTCCTGGTTACACAGTCACTGTGGTGTTTCCTAGGCAACAGTTCCTGGTTACACAGTCACTGTGGTGTTTCCTAGGCAGCAGTTCCTGGGTACAGTCACTGTGGTGTTTCATAGGCAACAGTTCCTGGGTACACAGTCACTGTGGTGTCTCCTAGGAAGCAGTTCCTGGGTACACAGTCACTGTGGTGTTTCCTAGGCAGCAGTTCCTGGTTACACAGTCACTGTGGTGTTTCCTAGGCAGCAGTTCCTGGGTACACAGTCACTGTGGTGTTTCCTAGGCAGCAGTTCCTGGTTACACAGTCACTGTGGTGTTGCCTAGGCAACAGTTCCTGGGTACAGTCACTGTGGTGTTGCCTAGGCAACAGTTCCTGGTTACACAGTCACTGTGGTGTTGCCTAGGCAACAGTTCCTGGGTACAGTCACTGTGGTGTTGCCTAGGCAACAGTTCCTGGTTACACAGTCACTGTGGTGTTGCCTAGGCAACAGTTCCTGGGTACAGTCACTGTGGTGTTTCATAGGCAACAGTTTCTGGTTACACAGTCACTGTGGTGTTGCCTAGGCAACAGTTCCTGGTTACACAGTCACGTGAGTCCACTTCGATTTCCGTCACATCGGGTTCTACGCCCATTTAGAACATAGCTTCAGCGAAGTCAGAACGTAGAAGACCGCTTGCTCTGAGCCATGAGACCTATCGGCAGGCGTCTCTATTCACGTGCACAGGGAAACATTGGGCCTACATCGGTCCCGACGGACCATGGACCTCTGCACACACGCGTCTCTATTCCGAGAAAAGTCGGGCGCTGATTGGTCGCGGGACATTACTGGTTTCGCGCGGTTTTCTGTTGACTGGTTACCTATAAATAGGACGCACTGTAATCCTTATGCGTTACG
>JAWQFJ010004855.1:60000-72500 GCA_034096865.1 Theodoxus fluviatilis
GTGATCCGTACTGTTGGGTCTTTTGGGCTCTGCACGAGATGCTTGGCTATAGGTGGCCCTGATTTACTAGAGCATGCAGCGTGACTGATACTAGTGAATAAAGTCTCAGCAACAGCTTGGTCACGTGATAGCCTTAATTCTTCTATTCCAAGCATACCACAAAAAACTATTCCATCTTTGAGAGTATTCCTCCGCTTGTTGTGCTACACTCGGACACAGAATTTAAATTGATTGGTCTGCTCAACTCCAAACATTCTGCGCAGCAGTTCGATCAAACAAAGACAGATACTGGACAGATGGACGGACACACAGGCTGAAAAAGTCTGGGATCTCTCTTTATATTCATGACAATTAGCCTTATAGCAACGGAATGTACGTTAAATCACTTACCGACTCCATCAGTCGATACACGAATCATCGAAGTGTGGACTCCAGCAGCTCGTCAAACAGTGTGAAGGCAGTTAGACCATAGGTTCCGGCCAGAAAGCATTTACTGACGAGAGTGTAACCATAAATTCATGCCACCAGACCGGAGACACATGAATCCTTTTCGCTGTTTTATACTGGTTCCCAAAATTGTGTATGCACAGTCGCACGTGCTCACGGCATATAGACGTTTGCGCTAAAGTAGTTCTCAAATGATTTCCTGAAAATCTCATATATTAGTTTTATTAGAACACCAAATTTGTATTTATCTATCGAGATAAATAATTGGAGTGAATTAGAATCGTCTCTTTTTACTCTCGATGGTTTTTTGATCATGTTGGGTTCACTAGTCTCAGCCACGCTGAATGTTTCTAGAGCTTATAGGGGGGGGGGGAGGCGTGCCTGGGTGGCGAAGGGGGGGGGGGGGCTGGGAGGGGGGGTTGGGGAGGATGTGTGTTTCGGTTTTGAAGGACAAATTATAATTTTCTCCCCGAGAAATGTGTACATTGTTTCTTTACAATGTACGATTTACCAGCACTTCACACTTCTGTAACTGAAAGTACGTGCACTTCTCGCAGTGTGTCCCCAAAGCAGTGAGGACAGGGTGTCTTCGTCTTGTCCAACTTGCTCGAGCATTTCCATCCACCGACATCAATAAATGCAGAGACCTACTGGTGCCAAAATATTACTTTCACTTTGAATGGAGTACGCATTATCTCTGTGAAGAATTTGTTCACCGAACCTCAATAAGGGTTAAAGTACTTTATAGCCGTAAAATAACCTAAATCAATAGATTCACGGTCTAAAGATAGTCATTTAGAACCCCAAACTGTCGCTTTCTATAAGAGTTGAACCCAATACGTCATCAACGGTATATGTATCCTCCAGTAGAAATGCTTGTGGCACGCTTTCTCAATGTGAGGCGTTGTTCACGTGACACTTGGTTTGGAGATGGAGACAGAAGGGAAGGGCCTAGGGATGGGGACAGAGACCACAGCAGTCTTCAGCTGCTCTGGACAGGAAGGAGATGTCAGGGACAAGCACGGGGAAAGAAAGAAAGCACAAGGCAGAAACAGCAATCGAGGGCAAGGGGTACTGCCGTGTTCTAACTAGGCGTAGTACCCACGTGGACGAAGTCCGAAGTGGCCCTACGCGATCTTGTGTTCGGAGACTGCTGCATACAAACAGGCCAAAACTGACTGTAATGATATGCGTATGTCAGTGACTGTAATGATATGCGTAGGTCAGTGACTGTAATAATATGCGTGTGTCAGTGACTGTAATGATATGCGCATGTCAGTGACTGTAATGATATGCGTATGTCAGTGACTGTAATGATATGCGTATGTCAGTGACTGTAATGATATGCGTATGTCAGTGACTGTAATGATATGCGTATGTCAGTGACTGTAATGATATGCGTATGTCAGTGACTGTAATGATATGCGTATGTCAGTGACCGCACTAATGATTTACATAAGCCAGGTAGTATCATGTAGCTATGTGGCCGGAACTCGGTCAAATTAGCTCCTTCAAAGCACATTTCGATTTGCTTAATGTAGCAATTCAAAGAACTTTTGAAACATCATTCTACACGCAGCTGTGAGAAATTGACACTATTCTTTGATTGCGGTTTCTTAGTACCTGTGCCGGTAATTATGAACATGAGCGTTGTCTTTGTGGACCAAAGGGGATGTTTGCGAACAAGAGATGTTCACTTCTGACTACAGACAACAAAACAAGCCTCCAGGCGCGAGAGATCTCTCTGACCAGCCAATCAGGACACAGCATCGGCCACAATGGCGAAGTGTGCATTGGACTTTGCAGTACACAATCATCGATGTCTACTTCGAACTTCGGATCCTTGATGTAAGTCCCAATAATCACTTACGGAAAGTCCAATCTTCAGCGAAATCGGCGTAAGCATTAGAACCGCCTTTACAAGCAAAAGGGGCAATTAGTCGGGACAACGTGGTATGAAAAAAAAGATTACATCCAGTGCCTGCAGGAAGAGACAGACTGAAGAAGGCATCGGATCGGAGCACCATGGAATCCAAGTTGAAAAGAAAGATGGTGGGGGAGAGGGAGGTGAGGTTGTGAGATGAGGATGGGGGTGGAAGTTGGGGAATAGGTCTGAGTGAAATGCAATACTGACGAGGACTCAAAGAAGTTGAGAGATGGGGGTAGAGATGGTGGGGTAGGGGCGAGGAAAGGGGGGGAGTGCATGGGTGGAGGCTAGAGGGCTCCAAACAGCACAAACGAAACGTCACACAATTCTCCAGAATCCAAGGGGGTCCCAACGCTGATGAAGGAGGGAAAAAAGCTGGAGGGACGGGAGTGAAAGAGGAACTGTCTTGGACTGGGGTGGGCAGGACAGGGTCCCTAGGACATGTTAATCGGAGCGGCGGGATCCGGGAGGCAGACGGCATAACAAAGTGCGTCGCTTTCTGTCGCCCCTCGTTACTGGCAGCCCCAGGAAGATTTCACCCACGACCTCACCCCGGAACCAGACTCACAGGGCTTGGTGTGAATGGCCTACAGAAACGCGACGCCCTGACCCTTAACCCAACTGACCCATCCACACGGCCCACGCGGTCGCTGGGCTTAGCCAATCGCTGGCGCGGAACTAGTCTATTTTTAGCGCAGACTTCTCTGGCTCACACTGGTATAAAAAATACGGCACTGTCTGGAACCAGCATCTCTTTGACTCCATCACGCGTTTTCGCTTCGGTTCTAGCCTATCGCACAACCACAACAAAATGGTTGTTCACTGCCAGTGGGGCACATGCTCTGGTGATCAACGATATCCCGATAAAATAGTAGGAGGCGAATTGCATCAATTTCCCTCTGTAAAAAGCAGAAGAGCCGATGCAATGGCGTGGATGAAGGCGTGCTGCCGGCTACACGATCAGCTAAATCTCAACCGGCTTAATAAAAACAAAGGAGTCTGCGCGGGGGTGAGTCTCAGATCTGCATTTGAAATGAAACATTACTGTTCTTTAACATACGTTTATTCATTTCTACGCTTCAAGAAGCAAATTTTGGGAGAGAGCGTGAGGGTTGAGTGAGGATAAACGTACAATAACGCTTCATTGCAAGGATGATGCTTATGTACCTTACCATCTCATTACACCGCTTGTCTGCCGTGATGGTAGTTCTGAGATTTTGGATAGAGCACAGTTATACCAAGCCAAAGATTATAGGTTACACAAAGTTAGTTCATTAGTTCATTCTCGTGAGGGTCGAGACCCGTTGCGCCCCAAGCGGCTAGCACTATGGGAGATGCCTATAGTCCGTTTCAACATTGCACTGTATTTAGTCACATGATTATAGGATTTAGTGGAGACTTCGCACAAACATGGCGGAAAAACACAGGTTTGCGAGTGACCACTGCAGCGCTATTAACTGTAGCAACAACAGAAAGAAACTCCCAGAGCTTTCGTACTTCAGGTTTCCAAGAGACAAAGCAAGGTGGGTAATTTCGTTCAAGTAAATTGTCACTAGAATTTTGGCCTAGCAGCAGATGTGCGATGGACCTAATTCTAAAATTTCCGATAACGTCATCAACTACCAAGGTTGAAGAACGAGTGACGTCACTATTTGACCGATTTGAAGAAGAATAATTTTTAACACAGAGAGAACAGGGTCACCAAACGTTGCGATCACGTCGACCCATGCACACGTGGTTCTGCGAGTGACCTGCATTTTGATTGTTAAAAAGTAGGAGCTTTCAATACCTTTTGATGCATTCAACATACAGCTTTGATAAATTAATGCTGTTTATGGTTTACATTTTCTTTGGATGGGGTTTCTAGTGTCCCCAAATTCAGCTTTTTCTGCGCGAAGCGAGACTATGTCCACCATTTTAAATGTGCAATGTTGAAACGGACTATAGGCATCTCCCATAGTGCTAGCCGCTTGGAACGCTGCAATTTTAGCTGCTTGTAACTTCAAAGAGCAAAAGCTCGGCATGAACTATCTTTGTGTAACCTATAATCTTTGACCAAGCTCCAGGATTAGAAGAGAATATATCCCATCCAACGTAAGCGAAGAGCAAAGGTTCACCCCTGCCTTCGAATCGAGCGTGGTTGGTAAATTTCTTTCTCATCAATGCAACTTCCCGAGCTGTCACCTCCACCGTTGAATCCTCTTGCTCGTAGATCTTAATTTCGTCTAAATAACATGAGTAGTATTTATTCATACCCCTGTCTATCACAGTCTGATATCACAGTCTGATATCACAGTCGAATCGAGCGTGGTTGGTAAATTTCTTTCTCATCAATGCAACTTTCCGAGCTGTCACCTCCACCATTGAATCCTCTTGCTCATAGATCTTAATTTCGTCTAAATAACATGAGTAGTATTTATTCATACTCCTTTCTATCACAGTCTGATATCACAGTCGAATCGAGCGTGGTTGGTAAATTTCTTTCTCATCAATGCAACTTCCCGAGCTGTCATCTCCACCGTTGAATCCTCTTGCTCATAGATCTTAATTTCGTCTAAATAACATGAGTAGTATTTATTCATACCCATGTCTATCACAGTCTGAGAAATCTTCTCACAGTCTGGCAAAAATTAGAACAGAATATATCCCATCCAACGTAAGCGAAGAGCAAAGGTTCACTCACCCCTGTCTCGATCAAGTCTTCGAATCGAGCGTGGTTAGTAAATTTCTTTCTCATCAATGCAACTTCTCGAGCTGTCACCTCCACCTTTGAATCCTCTTGCTCATAGATCTTAATTTCGTCTAAATAACATGAGTAGTATTTATTCATACCCCTGTCTATCACAGTCTGAGAAATCTTCTCACTATCTGGCAAAAATGAGACACAAATGCTGTACGGAATACAACGTAACGAGTCAGTCGGCGTTCGTGTGGAAGCCATTTTGCCGCCTGCATCTGATACCACGCGACCTACAGCGAGAAAGGAGCGTGGCGTGGATGGGTCAATCCCCTCGTCTACTGACTCACATGACATCATAGCGAGTCGCTAACGTATATATATATATATATATATATATATATATATATATATGATCCGAGTTGGTTCATCAAAAATGTGATCATAGGACGAAGGCCGACTGAAACTTGCGAGGAGCTAAAAAAGTCACTTCAAAGTCAAATTTGGTCACGAAAAATACCCTACTATCCCTTCCCAACCGTCCTCTGGGCCGATGCCAAAAAGCAAAGCGATCGGCGAAACGGGCTCGGAGGAGTTCTTGCATAAAATTTTACCTTTTTGCGTAGTAATATAATAATAATAATAATAATAATAATAATAATAATAATAATAATAATAATAATAATAATAATAATAAATAATAATAATAATAATAATAATAATAATAATAATAATAATAATAATAATAATAATAATAATAATAATTTATTCATACGCACATACCTTCCCTTGACAGGCAAGCTCATGGCGTTTACAATCCAAAGAATCAACACTCACACAACCACTCAACACCACATTCCCACAAAAACTCACTCACAACACATAAACAAAAAACAAAAACTAAGATCCAAGAAAACAAATAAAACAAGCAAAACAAAGTATACAATATACACAGCACTTGCCGGCCAGGTCAAGTAAGGCGAAGCAGCTCAGCGGGAAAGGCGGATCGGAAGAGGTGGGTCTTTAGAGCACTTTTAAACTGGAGAAGAGTGTCAAATGACGGACTAAGAGAGAGAGAGACTATTCCAGGTTACAGGTCCGATATAGGAGAAGGCACGCTGTCCTTGAGTTTTCTTTTTACGGCGGGGGACCTTGAGCATTCTAGAGTCAACAGCTGAGCGTAGAGATCTGGAGGGCGTGTAGACTGCAAGAATTTCTGTAAGAGCGTGTGGTGCGGTGTTGTCAATGGCCTTGAAGCACAAAGTAGCAAGTTTATCATCTATCCTCTCAGATATGGGGAGCCAGTGAAGTGTATGTAGGAGTGATGAGACATGGGTACGCTTGGGACATCGAAAAACTAGCCTAGCAGCACAATTCTGAACTTTCTGGAGTTTGTTAAGCAGAGTGTCAGGGATGCCAGCGAGAAAAGAGCTTCCATAGTCGAGACGAGACAGGACAAGTGATGTGATGAGGGTTTTGGTGACCTGCTGAGAAAGATAATGACGAATGGTACCAATTTTCCTTAGCTCGTAATATGCTAACGGACAGATTTTGTTGACATGAGATCTCATTGACAGATCATCGTCAAACATGACGCCTAAATTTCTAACAGACTGAGAGAAGACGATGTCACTGTGATCAATGGTTAGTTTGAGGGCCTCATCCGATTTGCCTCCGCCGCCCACCAGGAGTGCTTCAGTTTTTGAGTCATTAAGTTGGAGCTTGTTCCGGGTCATCCACCGTTTCACGTCAGAGATACAGTGTTCGCTGGTAAAAAGAAGAGAGTGGATTTGACTGGGATGGGAGGAGCTGTAGAGTTGGGTATCATCAGCAAATTCACTGTTAGAGACTGAATGACTGTCAATTACATTGAAGAGTGGTTTGGTGTACAGTAGGAACAGCAGAGAACCCAGAACAGAGCCCTGAGGGACTCCGTACTTGAGAGGTGTAGGATCAGAAGCAAAACTCGAGATCGAAACAGTATGTCTACGTTCTGAGAGATATGAATGCAGGAAGGAGAGTGCTAAGTTCCCAATGCCAAAACGTTTCTAAGACCGGTGAGAAAAACTCCATGGACTATTGTGTCGAATGCGGCACTCAAGTCCAACAGAGTAAGAAGAGAAACTTTTGAATTATCAGAAGCAACGAGAAGATCGTTTAGAACACGAAGCAGAGCTGTTTCGGTGGAATGATGAGCACGGTACGCGGATTGAAAACGGGCCAAAAGGTCATACTGGGACACGGGCTCCAGCAGCTGCTGCAAAGCTAACTTCTCTAACAATTTTGACAGAAAAGAAAGACTGGAGACTGGTCTATAATTACTAAGTTTTTGGGGTCAAGGTCCTGCTTCTTCAAGAGCGGCTTTACTATAGCCTGCTTGAAAACACTAGGGAAGGTGCCAGTCCGGAAGCAATCATTGATCATCTGCGTCAGGACAGGTAGGATCTAGTCAATACACTCAAATAAGAGGGGCGTGGGAACAGGGTCAAGGCCACAGGAGGTAGAGTTCATACTGCCGATGGTCTTGAGGACCGCACTATCCATTGCATGCATGTCTCTATAAGTGTCTGTGAATGTTCTAAATGTAGCTGCTGTGTCAGATACTGCAAACTTTTGTTTGGTGTGTGTGCGTGTGTGTGTGTGTGTGTGTGTGTGTGTTTCTGTGATGTGCACGCGCGTGCACGTGTGCAAATGTGCTTGTTTGTGTATGTGTATACAGTCACTCGCATGTGTGTATGTACGTGCACGTGCGAGCGAACGCTTGTGTGTTGCAAAGAGAATTAGGTCAATGCGGCATTTATAACTCATAATGTCAGCATCTGCCGTCTTCTGAAAGTCTGAGAACAGCTGGTTAGAAATAAATTGGCAAGAAAACATCTTGTATCTGGCTGGTTTAATGCGTTGACTAGTTTTTTCTTTACAGGTGTCTGACTGGTAGTGTGGGTGGGGAGGGGCCGCTATTGCGGAGGGCCGCTTTTGCGGGGGGCCGCCATTGCGGGATTATTTTGGGTGAAAAGTTATTAAGGCCATTTTGATTCTTTTGTCCTAAAACGCATATAAAACATTAAAAAAATACTAACGGGTGAAGCTTTATATTCTAACTCCATCTCACGTTTGACTCTCAACGGGTGGTCCCTACGCCCTAACTCCAGGGCCCGACACTGATGTTGGACACAAACGTGACAAAAAGTACCGCGTCCGGGTTTAGGTGAAACTCCCCGGACAGGCTAAGTCAGTCAGGCGGGGTGGCTGCGGCCTAGGCTGAGCGCTATCGGTAAAACCCGATCAAGAAATTTTGGGGAAATGTTTTGAAAAAAAACACAAAATAATTTCTAAGTTAAAAAAGTAATAACAATGTTAAAGTTTTTTTTTGCGTTTTAGGACAAAAGAATCAAAATGGCCTGAAGAACGTTTGACCAAAAAAATCCCGCAATAGCGGCCCCCCGCAAAAGCGCCCCCCCGCAAAAGCGGCCCCCCGCAATAGCGACCCTCCGCAATAGAGAGCCGACCCCGTGTGGGTTGTAGAACACTTGTCCCTCGATTTTTTTCTTACCGGGTCTGTTTTTTCTTGGTCACTTTGCCACTGTCTTGTCTCTCCTGATCGCTTTCTCCTCAGCTCACTCCTCCCCCACAGCAATTTCACCCCCTAGGGTATTTCGTCCCCTGAAAACCCCACTCAGAACAGCTCACCTCCCCCCACCCACCTCCGTCCCCTTCCTTCCCTCCCGCCTCTCCATTCCAACGAGTTTATCCCCCGCAAGGGTGGTTGACAGCTTGAGAAATGCAGCTAATGCAAGTACAACTTACTCATTTCTTTTGCGCACGATGTTACTCTCTGCATATGATTGGTACAGGTAAAGGCTTTCTTTTCTTGGTGCGACTTTTCACTCACTACAGCGTGCTCAAACCGTATTTTTGTTTACAGCCTGCTCATCGGGCAACTCTTGAAATATTTTCAACGCCATGTCAAGTCGTTGTATGTATTTTCGTGTGGTGCAAATGATGAAAAGTTGTGTGGGTTTGAGTGACAGGCACAGTTGGAGATTACGAAGGGCAAGAACAGTAGTGAAGCGGAAGTTTGGCGGGGATGGGGTGGTATAGGTGAGGAACTGGAGGGAAGGAAGGAGGGAGGAATGGGGGTAGGGGAGGGATAAGAGGAGTAGGAATGTACCGGGATGAATTTACACGAACAGGGAAGAACGAACAGGGGAGAGAGAGGGGGTGGGGGTGGGGGAGAGTAGTAGTGGGAAAGAAGTTACGGGGAAAGAAGAGCTCCGGATAGAAATGGCACGATGCCTCAAGTTCATCATCTTCGTAGTTGTCAATGGAGCTGTATGCTCGCACTTTCCTGTCCACCTTGTTTTCCTTTCCGATGAAGTTCCGTCAACAGATCTGTGGTTTCTTCTTCTTTTCGAGAACTTTATCACTGAATGATGGGGCATGGATCTATAGAGTGACGATGTCATCATTACACGCAGCAACAACCTTCTGGGGGGCAAGATCGATGACTACAAGACTAAGGACATGAAGCCAGCTTTCCTCGCTCGTCACCGCGCACAGCAGCCTTGCCAAGGGCTGGCTGGAAAGGTGGAGTTCACACGGTGACAACTTTTCATTTAGAATTTTAAATAAAGAGGTTCCGGGAGGGGACGGAGGGACAACTCTTGCTGGAAGATCAGCAATGTTTCCTCTCCTGGCTACAGGAAAGATATATAATTATTACATCCATTTACGAGTCAGTCTGTAAATACAGTCCCTCCTTCAGAAAGTACGGCAGAATCGATCTTCGTGGCGAGCTGGGTTTGAGGTTCCAGAAGCGCTGATGGCAGTCATGGAGTCAACTGTGTGGTCATCCTTTGCAGATGAAAAACATAAATAAGCGTCATCGTTTTCTCACCACCACCACCACCACCACCACCACCACCACCACCACCACCACCACCACCACCACCACCACCACCACCACCACCACCACCACCACCACCACCACCACCACCTCCACCACCACCACCACCACTACCACCTTCAACACCACTACCACCACCACCACCACCGCAACCGCCACTGCCACCACCACCTCCATCTTCACTGCCACCTCCGCCATCACCGCCACCACCACCACCACCACGACCACCGCCACCACCACCACCACCGCCACCACTACCACCACCGCGCCACCACCACCACCACCACCGCCACCACGATCACCTCCATTACCACAACCACCATGTAGAAGCGCAACCTTTTTAAGTCAGAAAACGTTCTACGCTGATTTTTCTTTTCATCTTGTTATTCGTGCTGCGTCTACAGTAAAGATGAGTCCTTAACTACCGCCATGTCTGCTTTGCTGCTTGTTGATGTCATACTCGAAATGTCTAGCATCCACCGATCTTTTGCTCTTACGCAGCATTCGCCAATGTTCATCTTCTTCACCAATTGTATAGTTTCGATTTTTGCGTGGGGGTTATTTACTACACACGGTTTCCATTTTGAGACTGTAAAAGAATATTCGACCTTATCACAGCAACACTAGCCGTCAAACGCGGATCCCACTCGCACTGGACACGTGACTGGGAGCCTACATCCGGGCACAGGGAACTTCACGTCTTAGGACTTTCTCGTAGGAACGGGGCGACGTCGACAAATGTCAAACGGCCATCGCTAAATCTCACCCGAGCTCTGCAAGCCTGGCTGGGTTAGGAAAATCGAAGCTTATCTGTGGGTCCTTGATATCCTGCCTCCCTGGGGCGTTTTTATCCGTGCCCTTTGGGGAGGGATCGATGGGCAGTGGCGTCTCCAGAAGTACGTTCTTAGGAACAGCGTCTCAACGCGCCATGGTTCGTCTCCGCCGCCTGCAAAGCCAAAGGTTCTCAAAAAGACGGCTTAATTCTTGCAGATTTTCTTACATGGAGGTCATCACATGAGAGCAACCCATTACATGTAGAAGGAAAAACTATACAGCAAGCGTCTCGTTCCGAAATGTATTCGGGGAATGTTGTGATACAAGGGAAGTTTCTCTCAGTAGAAATATCCGTATGATTAAGAGTGCAGATCCACATTCCCGAAATAAGCTAAATTTGTGGGGAGCTGATAATCTCAGTTAAGGCAGTTCCTGATAGCGAAATAGCCCTGTTGAATTCAAGAACTGAAGATTGCACTTTGGGTCACGCATTGCCCATTAGGAGCAATACAGATAAAATAAACTAGAATTCGTACCCTAGCACCGGCACTTGCAGATTTACAAAACGTTCAAAATTGAGCTACAATGATCAACCAAAGAGGTTTCAGCCATGATTAACTCGGTTTCAATTGAGAGGGTTGAGACCCTGTATTTACACGAACACAGCGTGACCACAGCGCAAACACTCTCCGCAGAGCGGACCTTTGGAATGTAAGCGGAACGAAGAGCCTGGATGGCTTTCTACAAGGACGTCTGCCCTGGGCGGACAAGGGGAGACTGGCAGTGGTGCAGCACAGCCAGATGTGCAAGTGCTCCCAAGGCCTCGACGTGTACCCTAACGACAGAGTCAACGCCAGACAAGCAACCCCAATCAATAGCAGCGTGAGCGGCGATAAGAATTCCGTTTGTTTGAACTTGGCTTTATGTTTACTTGCAGCCTGCGTTAGGCAACCGTGCGTGCTTCTATCCCGAAACCCATTTCCTCAACTTGCGCGTCTTTGGAAAAGCTATCAAACAGTTCATTGCCCTCCCTCCCTCCAGAGCAAGTGAGTTGGGAAACTGAAGAGACTACCTCCATTTCTCACCCATCTGTTTCTCCTGTCGGCCCAGAAAACATGTTTACTTGAAAGCACCCAATCGACAGTCTTGGTGAGATCTCCACTATTACCTGCAGCTTCTTCTGTCTTGTGCAGATGTTTTATGTGCGATGGTGCTACTGTCAGTTTGATGCGTGTAATCTCATCCGTACTTCTGCGTGGATGATGTGCTAGGCCTCACGGCCAGCTCAGAACTAGCAGCAATATTTTCAAATAATTTTTTCTCGGAAGACAGAAACTCTATTCGCAATCATGCCAAACATACACAAGGTTACACCATTAAAATGCATGCTTCTCTTCATGCAAGGTTTGCTTACCATAGCCTCTACAGCCAGGTGCCATCGTGGGTATTACGAGAACAAAGAAAACCCAGCTCTGGACACAGGGAGCAGCTGTGGCGTCTGCCTCTCAGGTCTACCTTGTAGAATTATGATATCAAGTCTACCTTGCAGAATAATGATATCAAGTCTACCTTGCAGAAGAATGATATCAAGTCTACCTTGCAGAAGAATGATATCAAGTCTACCTTGCAGAATAATGATATCAAGTCTACCTTGCAGAAGAATGATATCACGTCTACCT
Organism: Theodoxus fluviatilis; assembly: GCA_034096865.1. Classification (NCBI taxonomy): domain Eukaryota; kingdom Metazoa; phylum Mollusca; class Gastropoda; order Cycloneritida; family Neritidae; genus Theodoxus; species Theodoxus fluviatilis. The sequence goes on from JAWQFJ010004855.1 coordinate 72,411, forward strand.
TGCAGAATAATGATATCAAGTCTACCTTGCAGAATAATGATATCAAGTCTTCCTTGCAGAAGAATGATATCACGTCTACCTTGCAGAAGA
>JAWQFJ010004855.1:77500-100908 GCA_034096865.1 Theodoxus fluviatilis
TTAACATTTGGATGTTTAGAAAATTGTTTTTTATGTATATGTCATTGTAGTTACGTCAAGTTCCATATTTGAATTTTGCTTCTCTGGTACACTATCTACCCATTTTAGTATGCTTAAGAAATTGTACATGTATAATTCTTGCGATAATTAGACTGACTCTCTCTCTCTCTCTCTTCTCTCTCTCTCTCTCTCTCTCTCTCTCTCTCTCTCTCTCTCGTTCCCTCTCTCCCTCCTACTCTCATACTCTCTTCCCCACTCCCCCCCCCCCCCAGCTCACCCCCCCCCCAGCTCCCCACCCACCCAGCTCCCTCTCTCTCTCTCTCTCTCTCTCTGTGTCTCTGTCTCTCTGTCTCTCTCTATGTCTCTCTGTCTCTCTCTCTGTCTCTCTCTCTGTCTCTCTCTGTCTCTCTCTGTCTCTCTGTCTCTCTCTCTCTCTCTCTCTCTCTCTCTCTCTCTCTCTCTCTCTCTCTTACCACACTTGAATATTTTGCCTCAAGGGCTGAATGTAAGAAAGGCACTACTGCCTAATTCACTACCCTTGTAAAATAAAAGTTCGTTCGTTCTCTCTCTCTCTCTCTCTCTCTCTCTCTCTCTCTCTCTCTCTCTCTCTCTCTCTCTCTCTCTCTCGCTCGCTCGCTCTCGCTCTCTCTATCTCTCTCATGAATGCATGCATACAAACGTGTATTAGTGTTTGCGAACGCGAGTTCATGCGCGTGCAGCATATTTGTGTGTGCTCCCTTTAGTGCACTTCGTATGATGAAACCCAATTGTGGCTGCTGGGCTCATGGTCCTTCTCGGGGAAGAAAGATTGGCAGGAAGGGCTTGTTGCCCTGACCGTCTCTGCAGGCACACTATTCGCAGCTAGTTCTGTCTCTTCTTTTCTTTCTAAGAGAAAAAGGCCATTTGCGTGCCGTCTTCGCTCCAGTGGTGGCATTCCATCGACTGCGTCACTCTTCGGGCGTTTTCGTCCTGGTCACAGAAGAACTGGAGGCTGATGGAAATCGAAGGAGAACGATGGGAAAAAATTCCCTCTCAAGCAGTCTATTGTTTCAACATTTGTCTTGAAAACTGGATAGTTCTTGCTGCACCGCACTTGGTAACAGCAACTGTCCAGAGGAAACACTTTTGGAAAGCGGGAAGCTTTTGCTTTCCGTCCGTCTCCAGGAGACAGTCTCTCCATGAACAAACTCCTTTGTTTTGCTCTCTTTGGATAACCCGACAATAGTTCACTCCGCACTCCATCGTAGCGCTGCATCTTTGATTGCAACAAATTGATACACGTTTTAAGAAAAGAGCATTTAGACGTTGTTGATGTCACGCGTGCGCTGGCAGCAAACGTCCTCGACCGTCGGTTGCCAAACAGCACAACATGTCTGAAGATAACTACTTGACAAAGTTCATTCTGAATAGAAAGTCCAAGGGGCTCAGGTTCGTTTGTCTGGTCTTGTGGTGTACATGAAAATCTCAGGATGCCTTTGCATAATAATGACGTTGTGTGAACACACATTCTATCAAGATTCGTTTTTTTCGTGAAGATGCAAGCGATAAGACTACATGTATAGGAATGGAGAGTGCTGGAGGTAGACCACCACACAACTCCACAGGTCACCCATGTCACCGCGTCCCACTTCCCTTGCACCAGTTGGCACCAGGTCGATGGGGCCGGATCCCATCTTCCTGCAAACACCATCCATCAGCGCCGTGGCATGACACGCTATCCAGCAGCCACAATGCTTCCCGTGCACATCTCCCCGCCAGTGGGAAGCTTGGAGGTGCACCTTTCCCTTCCCACCCTAGTCCTACCATCCATCACTGTGCCACCCTAGTCCTACCATCCACCATTGTGCCACCCTAGTCCTACCATCCACCACTGTGCCACCCTAGTCCTACCATCCACCACTGTGCCACCCTAGTCCTACCATCCACCACTGTGCCACCCTAGTCCTACCATCCACCATTGTGCCACCGTAGTCCTACCATCCACCACTGTGCCACCGTAGTCCTACCATCCACCATTGTGCCACCCTAGTCCTACCATCCACCACTGTGCCACCCTAGTCCTACCATCCACCACTGTGCCACCCTAGTCCTACCATCCACCACTGTGCCACCCTAGTCCTACCATCCACCACTGTGCCACCCTAGTCCTACCATCCACCACTGTGCCACCCTAGTCCTACCATCCACCACTGTGCCACCCTAGTCCTACCATCCACCACTGTGCCACCCTAGTCCTACCATCCACCACTGTGCCACCCTAGTCCTACCATCCACCACTGTGCCACCCTAGTCCTACCATCCACCACTGTGCCACCCTAGTCCTACCATCCACCACTGTGCCACCCTAGTCCTACCATCCACCACTGTGCCACCCTAGTCCTACCATCCACCACTGTGCCACCCTAGTCCTACCATCCACCACTGTGCCACCCTAGTCCTACCATCCACCACTGTGCCACCCTAGTCCTACCATCCACCACTGTGCCACCCTAGTCCTACCATCCACCACTGTGCCACCCTAGTCCTACCATCCACCACTGTGCCACCCTAGTCCTACCATCCACCACTGTGCCACCCTAGTCCTACCATCCACCACTGTGCCACCCTAGTCCTACCATCCACCACTGTGCCACCCTAGTCCTACCATCCACCACTGTGCCACCCTAGTCCTACCATCCACCACTGTGCCACCCTAGTCCTACCCATCCACCACTGTGCCACCCTAGTCCTACCATCCACCACTGTGCCACCCTAGTCCTACCATCCACCACTGTGCCACCCTAGTCCTACCATCCACCACTGTGCCACCCTAGTCCTACCATCCACCACTGTGCCACCCTAGTCCTACCATCCACCACTGTGCCACCCTAGTCCTACCATCCACCACTGTGCCACCCTAGTCCTACCATCCACCATTGTGCCACCCTAGTCCTACCATCCACCACTGTGCCACCCTAGTCCTACCATCCACCACTGTGCCACCCTAGTCCTACCATCCACCACTGTGCCACCCTAGTCCTACCATCCACCACTGTGCCACCCTAGTCCTACCATCCACCACTGTGCCACCCTAGTCCTACCATCCACCACTGTGCCACCCTAGTCCTACCATCCACCACTGTGCCACCCTAGTCCTACCATCCACCACTGTGCCACCCTAGTCCTACCATCCACCACTGTGCCACCCTAGTCCTACCATCCACCACTGTGCCACCGTAGTCCTACCATCCACCACTGTGCCACCGTAGTCCTACCATCCACCACTGTGCCACCCTAGTCCTACCATCCACCACTGTGCCACCCTAGTCCTACCATCCACCACTGTGCCACCCTAGTCCTACCATCCACCACTGTGCCACCCTAGTCCTACCATCCACCATTGTGCCACCCTAGTCCTACCATCCACCACTGTGCCACCCTAGTCCTACCATCCACCACTGTGCCACCCTAGTCCTACCATCCACCACTGTGCCACCCTAGTCCTACCATCCACCACTGTGCCACCCTAGTCCTACCATCCACCACTGTGCCACCCTAGTCCTACCATCCACCACTGTGCCACCCTAGTCCTACCATCCACCACTGTGCCACCCTAGTCCTACCATCCACCACTGTGCCACCCTAGTCCTACCATCCACCACTGTGCCACCCTAGTCCTACCATCCACCACTGTGCCACCCTAGTCCTACCATCCACCACTGTGCCACCCTAGTCCTACCATCCACCACTGTGCCACCCTAGTCCTACCATCCACCACTGTGCCACCCTAGTCCTACCATCCACCACTGTGCCACCCTAGTCCTACCATCCACCACTGTGCCACCCTAGTCCTACCATCCACCACTGTGCCACCCTAGTCCTACCATCCACCACTGTGCCACCCTAGTCCTACCATCCACCACTGTGCCACCGTAGTCCTACCATCCACCACTGTGCCACCCTAGTCCTACCATCCACCACTGTGCCACCGTAGTCCTACCATCCACCACTGTGCCACCCTAGTCCTACCATCCACCACTGTGCCACCCTAGTCCTACCATCCACCACTGTGCCACCCTAGTCCTACCATCCACCACTGTGCCACCCTAGTCCTACCATCCACCACTGTGCCACCCTAGTCCTACCATCCACCACTGTGCCACCCTAGTCCTACCATCCACCACTGTGCCACCCTAGTCCTACCATCCACCACTGTGCCACCCTAGTCCTACCATCCACCACTGTGCCACCCTAGTCCTACCATCCACCACTGTGCCACCGTAGTCCTACCATCCACCATTGTGCCACCCTAGTCCTACCATCCACCACTGTGCCACCCTAGTCCTACCATCCACCACTGTGCCACCCTAGTCCTACCATCCACCACTGTGCCACCCTAGTCCTACCATCCACCACTGTGCCACCCTAGTCCTACCATCCACCACTGTGCCACCCTAGTCCTACCATCCACCACTGTGCCACCCTAGTCCTACCATCCACCACTGTGCCACCCTAGTCCTACCATCCACCACTGTGCCACCCTAGTCCTACCATCCACCACTGTGCCACCCTAGTCCTACCATCCACCACTGTGCCACCCTAGTCCTACCATCCACCATTGTGCCACCCTAGTTCTACCATCCACCACTGTGCCACCCTAGTCCTACCATCCACCACTGTGCCACCCTAGTCCTACCATCCACCACTGTGCCACCCTAGTCCTACCATCCACCACTGTGCCACCCTAGTCCTACCATCCACCACTGTGCCACCCTAGTCCTACCATCCACCATTGTGCCACCCTAGTTCTACCATCCACCACTGTGCCACCCTAGTCCTACCATCTACCACTGTGCCACCCTATTCCTACCATCCACCACTGTGCCACCCTAGTCCTACCATCCACCACTGTGCCACCCTAGTCCTACCATCCACCACTGTGCCACCCTAGTCCTACCATCCACCACTGTGCCACCCTAGTCCTACCATCCACCACTGTGCCACCCTAGTCCTACCATCCACCACTGTGCCACCCTAGTCCTACCATTCACCACTGTGCCACCCTAGTCCTACCATCCACCATTGTGCCACCCTAGTCCTACCATCCACCATTGTGCCACCCTAGTCCTACCATCCACCACTGTGCCACCCTAGTCCTACCATCCACCACTGTGCCACCCTAGTCCTACCATCCACCACTGTGCCACCCTAGTCCTACCATCCACCACTGTGCCACCCTAGTCCTACCATCCACCACTGTGCCACCCTAGTCCTACCATCCACCATTGTGCCACCCTAGTCCTACCATCTACCACTGTGCCACCCTATTCCTACCATCTACCACTGTGCCACCCTAGTCGTACCATCCACCACTGTGCCACCCTAGTCCTATCATCCACCACTGTGCCACCCTAGTCCTACCATCCACCACTGTGCCACCCTAGTCCTACCATCTACCACTGTGCCACCCTATTCCTACCATCCACCACTGTGCCACACTATTCCTACCATCTACCACTGTGCCACCCTAGTCGTACCATCCACCACTGTGCCACCCTAGTCCTACCATCCACCACTGTGCTACCCTAGTCCTATCATCCACCACTGTGCTACCCTAGTCCTACCATCTACCATTGTGCTACCCTAGTCCTACCATCTACCACTGTGCCACCCTAGTCCTACCATCTACCACTGTGCCACCCTAGTCGTACCATCCACCACTGTGCCACCCTAGTCCTACCATCCACCACTGTGCCACCTAGTCCTACCATCCACCACTGTGCCACCCTATTCCTACCATCTACCACTGTGCCACCCTAGTCCTACCATCTACCACTGTGCCACCCTAGTCCTACCATCCACCATTGTGCCACCCTAGTCGTACCATCCACCACTGTGCCACCCTAGTCCTACCATCCACCACTGTGCCACCCTAGTCGTACCATCTACCACTGTGCCACCCTAGTCCTACCATCTACCACTGTGCCACCCTAGTCCTACCATCTACCACTGTGCCACCCTAGTCCTACCATCCACCACTGTGCCACCCTAGTCCTACCATCTACCACTGTGCCACCCTAGTCCTACCATCTACCACTGTGCCACCCTAGTCGTACCATCTACCACTGTGCCACCCTAGTCCTACCATCCACCACTGTGCCACCCTAGTCCTACCATCCACCACTGTGCCACACTATTCCTACCATCTACCACTGTGCCACCCTAGTCCTACCATCAACCATTGTGCCACCTAGTCGTACCATCCACCACTGTGCCACCCTAGTCGTACCATCTACCACTGTGCCACCCTAGTCGTACTATCCACCACTGTGCCATCCCTGTCCTATCATCCACCATTTTTTACCCTATTACTACTGTCCACCTTTGTTCAACCCCATTCTTCTCATCCACATTTTGTCCAATCCTGTTGATATCATTCGCTGTGTTTGTCCAACCTAATTTGTATTTACCACCTTGTCCAACTCCATTTCTATTATCCACGTTTGTCTAATCTTGTTCTCATGTTTTTTTGGATCCACATTTGACCAACCCTGTTCCTGTCATCCACCATCGTCTAATCCACCATTGTCTAATCCACCATTGTCTAATCCACGATTGTCTAATCCACCATCGTCTAATCCACCATTGTCTAATCCACCATTGTCTAACCCACCATTGTCTAAACCACCATTGTCTAATCCACCATTGTCTAATCCACCATTGCAACATATGAGGACACGAACTTTTATGATTTAGGCGTGCATTTATGCGTAAACAAGTGACTGACCCAAACTGATTCCCATCACATGACAGAGTATGACGTGTTTGCGTGAGTTGAGTGTGAAAAGAAAGCATCTGTTGACCCAGTAAATGTCATGCTGGACGAAACCCGAATAATACCCTTTTATTAACGTCGGATACGTTCAACTCCGCTTATATTCGTTACACGCAGAGCCTTTTGCGGAAAAAGAGTTCATCTCGTTTGCCAGAGAGGGCAATGATGAATCGGATCGATGCATGGACTTGTCAAATCGAAAACCTCGATCAATGAGTGGACATTACCTGTTATATTGGTGCTGCCATCTTTCTGAGAACAGGTTCTTCTTGAAATGTCTACGGATGTCGAATCTGTTAGAAATGAAACTGACTTTGCCGGCACAATGTTGGTAAATGTTCAAGAGATTGTCTTTGCATATGTATGTGAGATAGCAGAATCTTAAGGAGCTACATTTGACTCAAACGGTCATTTACATGCAAAACAGAGATTACCAGTATAACTCACAACGAGGAGTCCCTAGATGGTGGCGATGTTACTTTCTTTTAATGCACTGTCGAGTATTGATGTACAGAGCAGTATGAAGCGCAACGCAATAAAGATCTTCTGGCGCGCGTATGCGTCGAAAAGGGAAAATGTATCAGCCGTGCAGGCAAACCATGATACTGTTCCTCTACGCACTTGTGTGCATATCCAAAGGGCAAACGACACGACCCAGGCGAGGCATGGGTGGAGACAGTCACGTGACTACAATCACAGCGCAACCGGCTCACGTCTCCGTGCACCGTAGAAAATACACACAACAAGAGGCAAACTTCTTGATCGTCTGTTAAAACAGAGACACGTTAAAGTGGACATATACAGAATGGAACACAACACAAGTAAGAAACACAGATTTTCGACAGAGAAGTCTCAGTCAGGCGCAGGAAGTAAAATCGTGTACAACTTTGTCGAAAATGTGCGCCTTCTATTTGTCTCGATTCACATATGTATGTCTCCATGTTACCTTGTCTCCGTTTCAACAAACGGCCACGAACGTTACCTTGCGTTGTGTGCTGTATCGAGTGGTACGACCCATGAGCAGCCACCTTACTGTACTGAGGACAAAATGCCCGCAGGGAAGGGACAGGACACCACGTCTGAGACGAGACAGCTCAGGGAGTCGTGTGAGCACCTTGATGGATGCCGTGGTTTCTCTCTCCCACACGCACTGCTCTTGGTGACAGCTGCGCGTACGAAAGGGTAGACGTGGCCGGCAGCCACAGACAGCACTCATCTTGAGCAGGCAGCATGCATCTTTAGCAGGCAGCACGCATCTTCAGCAGGCAGTACACATCTTCAGCAGCAGCAATCATCTTCAGCAGGCAGTACACATCTTCAGCAGGCAGCACATATCTTCAGCAGGCAGCACATATCTTCAGCAGGCAGCACGCATCTTCAGCAGGCAGCACGCATCTTCAGCAGCAGCAATCATCTTCAGCAGGCAGCACGAATCTTCAGCAGGCAGCACGCATCTTCAGCAGGCAGCACACATCTTCAGCAGGCAGCACACATCTTCAGCACACAGCACATATCTTCAGCAGGCAGCACGCATCTTCAGCAGCAGCACGCATCTTCAGTAGGTAGCTCACATCTTCAGCAGGCAGCAAACATTTTCAACAGGCAGCACGCATCTTCAGCAGACAGCACGCATCTTCAGCAGGCAGCACGCATCTTCAGCAGACAGCACATATCTTCAGCAGGCAGTACACATCTTCAGCAGGCAGCACGCATCTTCAGCAGGCAGCACGCATCTTCAGCAGGCAGCACGCATCTTCAGCAGGCAGCACGTATCTTCAACAGCAGCAAACATCTTCAGCAGGCAGCACGTATCTTCAGCAGGCAGCACGCATCTTCAGCAGCAGCAAACATCTTCAGCAGGCAGCACGTATCTTCAGCAGGCAGCACGCATCTTCAGCAGGCAGCACGCATCTTCAGCAGGCAGCCCGCATCATTAGCAGGCAGCAAACATCTTCAGCAAGCGGCACGCATCTTCAGCAGGCAGAAAACATCTTCAGCAGGCAGCACACATCTTCAGCAGGCAGCAAATATCTTCAGCAGGCAGAACACATCTTCAGCAGGCAGCAAACATCTTCAGCAGGCAGCACACATCTTCAGCAGGCAGCACACATCTTCAGCAGGCAGCAGCAGCAACTTCCGACCACGTGATGCGCCGTAAACAAGGTCTGTCCCGAAATGTTGCCGTAGCGATGGAAGGCAGTCGAAAGGTCTTCCAGTAGAAAAGGACGAAAACAACGCAAGCAAAGTGACCGTGCGAGCTAAAGCGGCAGCTGGTGGCCGACTTTTTTACTCGGCACTCTCTAAAAATTGAAAATACTTTGATCATGTCGTTGTCAAAACGTATGCCAGCAAAAGAGATTAGGGCTTCAAAATGTCGAACAAGAGGACATCCTAATCCCAAAGAAAAACGGTAAGCACCCTGAGAACATGACCGGTAGAGTCGGAGCAGTCGCCCAAAGCAGATCACTGTCCTTATTACTTTTCGATGAGGAGATTGGGAAATGACTGGTTCAAGGTTCGTAGAAGTGAAGACCAAATCAACGGTGTTGTCGTGGTATCGAATATTTCCAACCACAGAAAAAAATCTAGCATGGTGTAATACATCACAACAGACATGTGGTGTGCAGTGATGTTGTGGCGACGGAGCAACAACTGCTGATTGCAGCAAGGAGGGGATCTGGAATCATCAAAACATGGCGTGTCAGTTGAGGCTTACAGTCCAAGTACATCGTTTTTTCTACCAACAGGCGACCGAGGAACACCATGTGCGACAGACCTGACTCGGAACTGCTAGTGTCAAATTAGCGATGTTATTGATTAGTGTCAAACGAGGTCATGTCGACAGGAATTATGATTGACGGTCCTGTAACTAGTAAATTTCCGTCTCAGAAACAAACAGTATTCTTTTTTTTAAATACCGGGACTGCGGCTGCTCAAGCGCAGATTTTTACAAAGATAAGAGCTCTATAAAAATGCTTGTTTTATTTAATAGAAAGCATTCTGAAAGTTTGACCTGCGACCTTGGCACGCGGCAGACGGCAATGATGTTGCTTCATGCCCAATGCTTGGCCCACTCACCACTAGTGCAGGCACCAAACGTTGCCTTGACTGGTGACTGTCACAGCTCCAAGCTCAGCAAGTGCTCACTCGGCGTTCTAGTTTGGAATATGACTACACGCCGCTACCGTTGTCTGCTATGCAAATTTGAACAGCTTTGGTTCAACGTCTACGACGGGCAGACCAAAGCAAAAAGACAAAAAGTATTTACAGGAACTTCTCAACCCTTCAAATTTATTTAGAATATACACCAGTTCCTCCCTGCCCACCCCCAGTGCTCTCCCATCTTGCATGAGTACACGGTCAGCCCCTCAGCATCTACTCGCTTGTTGAAACAGTCATGTCTTTTGACAGGCGGAGATGGGCGAGCATGTTTTGGGGTTCGACGATGTGCGAGGCGCAGTGCCGTGGTTCTATCCCTGGGACGGAGAAATCTGGGTTTATTTAAATGTTGTCTGCTATATCACTAGAAGGTGTCACCTCGACAGTTGCAAGTGCAGGAGACGTCACATCGATAGTTTCAAGTACAGGTGTCAACTCGACAGTTGCAAGTGCAGAAGGTATCACCTCGATAGTTGCAAGTGCAATGGCAGTCAATGGTGAACAAGAAGGTATCACCTTGACAGTTGCAAGTACAGTGTCATTTAAGGGTGGACTTGCAAGTGTCACGTCGACGTTTGCAAGTACAGTGGCAGTAAACGGTGCAGCCTGAGGCTGCTCCGGGAACGCAAAAAGTGGCTTGAACTTGACTGGGAACAAAAACAGAGCCGATGCTTGACTGCAGACGCATTCCAAAATAGCTCCGGTCTAAGTTCATGGGAGGAGAGAGAATTCGGGCAATGCTGATTAGAAGTGCATGGTGCCGATCCGAGGACGCGATTGAGGAGTAAAATACAAAGTTGCCTTCTATTGGGAAATCACGCGTTAAAAATCTCTGTGGCGAGCGAGCTTTTAAGCGTAAATCATTGACGTGTCTCGTCAACGTGTGTAGCCATGCCAACCTAATACTATTACTAAAGTGGGCCGTCCGGCAAGCTTGAGAGCATTGTTGTTGGTTTTTTTAAGTGAGCAGCTTTGCGTTTCTCTTCTCACGCATTGCACAACACACTATTTTCAAAGTGCGTTCTAGTGTGCGTAGTGCATGTTTAGATAGTGCATGTGTATGTGCGCGCGCGCGTGTGTGTGTGTTTGTGTGTGTGTTTGTGTATGTGTGTGTAGAATAACAAGTAGAGAGGCAATCATTCGTGTTGAAGGCTCATGTTTAACACAAAGACACTTGCGAAAATGGTCTATCAACGGTTACTGATTTGGACACAGCGGTAGTCTGATCTCTGTCCTGCATGATCTGTGAATCCGAGTTTGGTGTGTGATTCTATTCCGGGTTTCTGACGACACTGATGGACCAGTATATACATATACGTGTTTGTGTTGTCCGTTGTGCACGCCAGGTTGCGTGCGCGTGCGCGTGCGCTTGCGGGCGTGTTTGAGAAAGCGAGACGTTTCTAACACTGATACTGGGCAAAATGTTTGCAATGCTAAAGCTTCGATAATTTCCCCATCTTGACGAATAAATAGCAATAGCAGAGATAGGCTTTTAAAATTCGCAAATGACGAGGTCCTCGAAGGCCTGATTTTTAAAATATGACAATGCAGTATACCTGCAGGGAGAAGAAAACCTCGGATCTTGGTGCGGTAACCCTTTTGAAGACCGAAGTGATAAGAAACTCCCAAAGGAGCGAGGCAACAGACAGGTCTTCAGAGGAAGAGCCCCCGTCAACAACTGTTTCGGCCCTTTATACTTCATGACAATCGTGTGCCTAATAATGCTCTAAAATGACTAAATAAACTATCACGGACGAGAACATTGACACGTACTCTACGTCCATTGGTGATCAAGGGAGAAACCATCGAGGGTCTCATGTCTTGTAAGTACCTTGAGGTATTATTATACAACAGCCTATTCTCTGAATAGCAAACCAAAAAACTGCATAAACAAAGGCAACCAGAGTGTCTACTTCTGTTCGAAAGTTGAAGGCCTTTCAAGCAGATAACAAGATTTAGTTCTTGTTTTACCCGTCAGCTGTCTTGTCAGTCCTGACGCTTTGCGTGATGACCTGGATGATGCGTCTCGGAAAGAGTGACCAGGCAAAACTCCACGATGTGATTTTTCTAATCGCTGCAAAGATGACAGGTCCCTCCCATTCATAGAAGATGCAACCAAGCAAGTAACCCACCGAAAGACCTCGGATATTTTAACAGAGCACTTTCAGCCACTATGGGCCTTTTTCCAAGTAGCTCCCAGGGGCTGATGCTTCGTCTCCATTAAGTTAAAGGCAAAACTGCAGCACTTTACACGTCATTTGAGTCCTTTTCTGTTTTCACAAGTGCACAGCTCTGCCGCTAGTTGTACGACTCGCACATAGTGGTAACTCTAATCGCCCATACTTTACTGTACAAACTATTATCTCTGGTACAAGTTTACTTTTCATCTGTTCCGTTTTTCTAACATTATTATGCAACCTTTGTTTCAAGCGTTTTCAATCATCGAACTGTATTCCATTAAGGAAAATTCCGCATGTTGTACAACAAGGTGTTGTGAATTGTGTGGGAGAGATGCTAAACTAGTCTTACATTGGCACAGAGGTTTACAGTGTCCTTGTCGTTTCACATTCACACACAAAATTTGAACCACAAAATGTGTGTGTTTTTGTATTGCGTTTTGTCGTCCATTTCCGTACATGGAGCTGATTTGCGCATAATAATAATAATAATAATAATAATAATAATAATAATAATAATAATAATAATAATAATAATAATAATAATAATAATAATAATAATAATAATAATAATAATAATAATAATAATAATAATAATAATAATAATAATAATAATAATAAGCATAATAATCATAATAATCATAATAATAATACTAAAGTGTATTTATACAGCGCATTTTTTTTACATGCTCAAAGCGCTTTACAGGCATGAAAGACATGAAACATAAATAATGCCAGACAAGTAAAGCAAAATCAGGCACTGTACACATACAATGCATAAGCACACAAGCAGGCCAAGCCCAAAGCAACACATCACAGCAACAACTTGACGCAGGCGAAACCAATAAACCAATAAGACACGGCACACGTACATGGCTTCAACACACAAGCCAAACAATAACAGGACCAACCATGGGCCCCTATATAAAGCACGGAACGGATGAAAGCCCATGGCATATGGCACAAATACGCAGAAAGAGAACACTCCGTACAAGACGATGTAACTGAAACAATGAAGACATACACACAAGGCACGATACACACGAGCAACCAGCAACAAACATGGCAACAGCACACAGGCAAACAATACCCGATGCAGGACAAACAATATAACGACATACGAAAGGAGCATGGAAGACATGAATTATATCAACAGCATAGGCCCAAATGACCGCAGACAGTCAGCATTCTCAACGGAAACAATATCAACAGGATTAACCATATAACTATACACATCAAGCAAAGTACATAAACATGATCCGCAGAATGCACGTCACCAGCACACAAACAAACAGTAATTAATGCAAGTCCATACAAACAGAATTGAATAACATGCAAGACGGTACATAAAGTGGTATGTGGACACCCAAATCTAGCACATGAGTTTCAGTAAGCGTACAGGCATGGAATAGTCACCGAAGCCCAGTCTAAACGGGGGGGTGGGTGGGGTGAGGGGAGTATTATGTATATGAAACTGAGAAGAGGTGCGTTTTCAGGCCTGTGCGGAAAGAGTCAGGCGAGGTAGAGTGACGAAGGCTGACAGGGAGAGAGTTCCAGACGAGAGGAGCATAAAAAGAAAAAGAGCGTTCGCCAAAAGATTTGGTGTTGACTCTTGGCGTGCAGAGAGTAGAGGTGTCTACCGAGGAGCGGAGTGTCCTGGCTGGTGTGTATGTCTGAACCATGTCTGTGAGGTATGCGGGTCCTGTATGCATGAATGCACTAAAGGATAGGCATGCAATTTTATATTTAATGCGCGACTCGACCGGAAGCCAGTGCAGTGCTTGAAGGTGCTGGGAAATGTGATCAGACTTGCGGACTCTGAGGATCAGGCGTGCAGCGTTGTTCTGTAACCTATTCAGGAGATACTGGGGACAGCCGTACAGCAGGGCATTACAATAGTCCAGTCGGGATAGAATGAACGCAGAGACAAGAGTTTGGGTTGCTTCTTGAGAAAGATAATGCCATATGGAACTAATGCGACGGAGTTCGTGGCTGACAGCATGAATGATGCTTAGAACCTGCGCATGCATAGTCAAGTGGGAGTCCAGCGTAACGCCTATGTTTTTGACTGATCATTGGGCCTCTGAACCTATTCTTTACTGACTCACGATGACGAACCCACCGACAGAAAGACAGCTAGGCACGATTCTGGTGGACTGCCGCATCAGAAGTTATTCGCTCCTCAGTGCGCCAACACTGTCCTCACAAGTTTTGCTCCTAGGTGAGGAAGGCAATGCGAATCAAACGCCTCGCCAGAGCATGTAAGCAAGCTACTGGATGCGCGCAGTCGCTAGCCACTGCAAGAGAGCGCTGTATTCATTGCACTACAGCCCTGTGTCCGACCCTATCGCCACCAAAAGCTTCACCGTTATATGTTCACGGCAGGCTTGGACAAACATTTCTCATCAGAGAGCTCAGCGTTCATCAACAACACCTGGACCTAATGAACCAGCAAATATACGCGAGTAGTCCAACAAATGACGGAGGTGACACCTCATGAAACCATTCATCTTTCCGTAGATCCTCCTACCTACCATCTCTCTGTAGATCCATCCCATCTACTACATGTATTTATCTACAGATCCAATCATCTGCTATGTATACTTGCTGCAAACCTGTGTCGTAAATATGTCCGTGTGTGTAATTCTGTCTGTGCATGAATGATTATACATGTACTTGGTGAATATCTACGATGCACGTCTCATCTCACTGCGTGACTGCGTTAGCTTTGGTTCAACGTCTACGATTTTTCATAAGCAAAAACAAGAAGTGTTTGCAGGAACTTCCAACCCCAAATTCACCCGTGTACCATTATATCTCTTGATCTTCGTCATCTACCCTGACAGAAGCACGACCCGCTAGCACGCCGGCTTCTTGTTGACAAAAAGTAGGTTCAACGGGGCAATAGTGGACTTCACACGGACACCCAGTTCCCCAATGACACAGAAACCCCAGGCTTTACAGCTATATGCACATGTGCACACACAAATGTACGCATCCGCGCAGAAACGCATACACATGTGCCAAAACGCTATATTCACAAGCATGCACGCTCACGCACACACAGGCTTGATCATTTTATACATACGTGCACACACATTAAGATGAGTGTATACATGCACACACAATGTGTCGACCATTGTATCATCCCAGTCACTGGACAGGCACGAGTCCCAAGCCAAGGGGTCGGGCTGCACTGTAGACAAGATGGACTGGGTCAGGCCGTGGTGGTGATGATTGCCGATGATGCGAGGGAGTATGGCTGGCCTGATGCCTGTTTGCTTGATATTCATTTCCTTCCTGACAACGAGGCTATGCCATAGAAAATACCGAGATGACGAGTGCGCAGCGGGACGTAATAGGAGGAGACAGCTATTTTCATGCATTGCCATATTCCTTGGGCTCGGCACGCCATATCAATCAGAACAAGCTATCACACGCACTGAACATCGCGACGCAGAAGGCGGCGTCAAGTGTTTCGATGAATGAGCAAGCAGTCCAGTTTCCTTGCATTAACCTACAAGCACAGCCCCGCTGCCAGATGAAAGGACGGAAGGGGAAAATGTCTGGCAGTTTCCCTGCACTGTTGAAGGCTTTTCTCTCGGCCGCCGTCCACGCTCGTTTCTGGGGCCATCCCGAGACGTCATTGCCTTGATCGTCAGGCCGTCAGGCCAATTGCTACAGAGCTGAGTCCCAGAGGCTTGCAGCAGAGCAGCCCCGGCCAAACGAGAAACTGGAGGCCTACAGCTATGTGGTAACACTGCATCGCATTCGCTGTTTTATCACTTTGAAGAGCGCTGGCATCGTAAAGCGAAAAGCTCCAACGAGCTCACCTCCACATTCCACGGCTCGTTCCAAGGAAAACACCGTTCTTGCAGAGCAGTTGAATTTCTGGGAAAGTGGTTTTTTCCCTCCTCTTATGTACGTTGTAGCGACAGGCAGGAGCAAGCGGAATACTTTTGGCACTTGAGCTGAAGAAATATCATGGATGTACACACGTCACGTTGCCACGTCCCATGTGTGATGCCATGAAAAATGAAAGTTATTGAGCGAAAATGTCTTTTTCAACCTGGCAGAAAACCCAGGATGGGGGATGGTGTGTCTGTTTCAAGATAAGCATTCAGTTGGACGTACTGTTGAACTACAGTTTTGCCTCGATAGAGCCGAAACTAAACTTTGACAGTGTTTGAAGCGTCGATGATTTCAAAGTAATTGTCTTTTTCACTCACAAACACTGTGCTTGGGTGACGAGGAAACAATTGGCATCATTTAAAAGGAGCATATAGAAAGGATTTCTTATATCCAAAATCTCGATAGAAGTAGCCATCACACACCTCAAACGTACACTACTGTTATAGTATTCAGAGCATTATTCGAACGACTGTGTTTCTGACCACTGCATAGGGCACCTACGGTCGGTACGAGTGAAGTTTACGGTACGACCAGAGTGTCGATGGCAACGCTGGCAGGCGTCACCTCTAGACTTTGGTCAGTGGCTGCCTTTCAATACGCACGCTTTTTCGCTAAGGATATTGGTCGGCATGGAAACTTAAAAATAGCAATTGTTCACGGAATACCGTGCGTCCGAGAATGAACTCAGCAAGTGTCCGTGGAGGCGATATATCTGCAAGGCAAGACTTGTCACAGCAAATCCTGTGAAGGTGTATCATGGCATTGTCTGGATAAATCCTCATGGCGAGCTCCGGAAGTCGCTTCATTTCCTTCCTAGGCGCTCTGCCTGCTCAAAGCAAGACAATTTCCCCTGATTCTTGCTTGACCCCTACACCCACTCAGGAATCCGCGTGCAAGTCCAAGCCTAGAGCACTGACACGAGACGGCTTTGATCCGGAGCTTGGAACACCCAGCTGGCCTCCAGTCTGACTTTGGAAAAGCAGTCACTCCGCTTGCGCTAGACAGCGCCTCACCCAGAAAAGGCCCCTGCCCTTTGCGTAGGAAGTTCTTCCTTGGAAACGTGCCCTTTCCCTCGAGTCCTCTGCTTCTTGTTGGGCTTTCTTGCCTCGTGAAGTATAAATTGCGCTTCAAGCAACACTAGCATAGAGAGGTTAGGCGTCTACTGTCAAGAGACAGGTCATGAGCGAGCACTAACCGAAGAAGCAGCGGTTAGAAAATGATAGAAAACAGCCGATAGACAGTCTTGGAGCCTTTCCACTGATTTCAAACGAATAGCGTGGCAATGGGAGGCATTTGAATCACGGGCAACGGTTGAGAGAAGCTGTTTCTCCAGAGAGTGTCTCAACAGAGAAGACCAAGCTTTGCTGACGTTTCCGGCCATACTCGTGTGAACCTGTGATTTTTTAGGCAGTCGGCTGTTTTGGACGGAGTAGCGATTAGGCATCCTGATGGGCCTCTGAGCTCTCCAAGGGGCTGCAAACACATGTGTGTCGAGATGAACATATCTCCCTGCAAGGACGAGTTGTTAGTGTGTAAGAAAACTACTCGTTATCATTACGTAAAAGAAAATCGTTTGTCATCCTGTCGGAAGATAGGAATTCATGTGGGCGAAGTATATTGACGATATGAATTTTATTTACTGGAAAATATTCCAAAGTTCCTCAGGCCTTTCATTTCCTGGTGACTGTACGGCAACCTTTCACATCTTCTTTCATACACGTAGAGGAGATGACACTGCACAGAGAGTGGCATCGGTCAACTTCCAGGTGCATCTTTTCGGTATCATTGGTCAAGCTGTACGTGAACTTTCATTTGCATAATCATTTACTAGTATTTACTGCCTTTCATATGAACTAGTGTGCACTCTGAAAATAAATGCAAAGAGTATGGTCCTTGTAGGACTAATAAAGAAATCTGACTACGCAACATATCAGCAGGGGGTGGAAAACCGTGTAATAATGGTGACCAAAGCTGCCTAGAAATGAATCCCCATATGACAAAAGAAATTATCGTTGGATAAGAGAGACCAAGAGTAGCTTATCTTCACTCGTGATCAAATGAGAAACCATCGAGCGGGTCATGACCTTGGGGGTAATAATCGACGATTGCCTGAACTGGAAAGACCAAACCAAACAACTGCAGTTAAGAGGCAACCAGTGTCTTTATTTTCTACGAAATTTGAAGACCTGCTAGGAAGACAACACAATTTAGTTTGTGTTCTCAAGGCTGCGAGTTTTGTCAGTCGTGATGTATTGCCTGATTGCCTGGAAGACATGCCTGAAAAAGAACGAGAAGGAAAATTCTACAGTAAAAAATAACAAATGCGGAAAAACAATTGGCAGGCCACTTCCTTACATAAATGATATAATATATCATATTATATTTGGGCAAATAATTGAGCGAAAGAACTGTGGCAGTTTAGCAGATTTCTCACGGGACCTATAGCCCTTTTCCAGGTAGCATACTCGGGCCGACGTTTCATCTCCATCAAGAGCAGAGATGCACGATTTCACAAGTTTTTTGTGCCATATTATGTGCGACTAATAAATAGTGCTGTCTGAATCTGACACGCAATGGGCGAGATGGGAGAGGGAAAACTGAGATCGTAGAGGGATTGGGGGAAGTGGGAAGAAGGAATAGTTTACAGCTGTCGTTAGGGCAAGCTTCGCTTCTCCTCTATTTTAACACAGCATGTGTAAATCATTCCGTTGTTGTACATGTAAGAAAATGTTATCTCATACACTTTACTTTACATAGTGAGCTCTCTAGAGCACTTTTACTTTTCTCCTCCATTTTCTTCAGCTGATACAATTGCATAACATTTGTTTCAATTGTTCTTCTATCAGGGCAAAACTTTCTTGTGTTTGGACAATGTAGAAAGAATCACGCATTGTCGTGCTGAACACAGAACACACCACAAACAGCACGGTACACTGAAACCAGTATGCTCCCTCGACTTAGTCCCAGCTTAAGACTCGAAAAGCGTTTCGTAAGAATTTGCCCTCTAACGGACTGAA
Source organism: Theodoxus fluviatilis (assembly GCA_034096865.1). Taxonomy (NCBI): domain Eukaryota; kingdom Metazoa; phylum Mollusca; class Gastropoda; order Cycloneritida; family Neritidae; genus Theodoxus; species Theodoxus fluviatilis. The sequence goes on from JAWQFJ010004855.1 coordinate 96,580, forward strand.
TTCCAAGCAGTCTGCAGGAAAGATTCATTGTTCATGCTATGGAGCTTACTCTGCAATGCAGCATTTTTGTGAGTGGAGAAGCCGTTGTCTCTACAGTAATCAACAGTTCTGTCATTGCTCCTTCAGATTTACGCCTTGTACATGTACTGTCTTCCCTCCCTTCTCGCTTCCTTTGCTCTGCCTACAGAGCAACTGTTGACTTCAGGCTTCGTTTGACGACAGTTTCCGTCAAACGGCAACTACATTTCTCTCTATTTGTGTGTCTGTCACCTTCGAGGTGCATCTTTTCAGTGTGATTGCTGTCAGTCTCTTTGTCTACAAGTGCGTCTGTTTGTGTGTCTATCTGTCTCTGACAGTCTGCTTGCATGTCTCTCTATCGGTGTGTGTCAGTCTGTGCCTTTCTCTGTAATTGTGTGTGTTTTTACTTCTGTCTGTGTATTAATGTATCTGTTTCTCTATATGTGTGTCTATCTACGTCTGTGTTTGTCTGCATGCGTATGTGTCTGCTTGTTTGGATGTATATTTCTGTACATCTGTCTGTATTTCTGTGTGAGTGAGTGAGTGAGTGAGTGAGTGAGTGAGTGAGTGAGTGAGTGAGTGAGTGAGTGAGTGAGTGAGTGAGTGAGTGAGTGAGTGAGTGAGTGAGTGAGTGAGTGAGTGAGTGAGTGAGTGAGTGAGTGAGTGAGCGAGTGAGCGAGCTAGCGAGTGTATGTGCGTTTGTGTGCGTGTTTGTGTGTGTGTGTGTGTGCGTGCGTGCGCGTGTGCGTGTGCGTGCGTGTGTGCGTGTGCGCGCGAGCGTGTGTGTGCGTGTGTATATGCTTGTGTGCGTGTGTGTATGTGTGTGTGTGTGGGTGGGGGTGTGTGTGTGTGTGCGTGTGTGGGTGTGTGGACGCTTTCTAAGGAGTGGTATTGCTCAATTTCCAGATTTCGGAAGAAAGGAGAGAAGATCGTGCACAACAAGTATCTGGTGATCTGCCTGATCATCTTGACTATCACGGACTGTGGACTGGTCATTGGGGAGCTAATCCTGGATCTCTACAGCGTCAAAAGTGAGTCAACCCTGCCATTCCCTGCCAACGCTGTTGCCTTTCTTTTGTCACCATGAGCTGTCACTAGATCATCCTATACTCTCTCTCTCTCTCTCTCTCTCTCTCTCTCTCTCTCTCTCTCCTCTCTCTCTCTCTATCTCTCTCTCTCTGTCTGTGTGTCTCTCTCTCTATCTATACATCTCTATGCGAGTGACTGATTGACCTGCGTCATTGTGCCTACCATGGACCCACGATCTTCCTGGTATCTTTTTCTTCGGATTTTGACCATGGGTTGGCCAAATACGACTCCTCTTCTACTGGGACTTCTCCTTCTTACACTGCACAGTGTGAGAATTGCTCACCATGCTTCGCTTGCTGTGTCAGCGATAGGCCTACGCAGCGTTCTACCTCCGCCGCCTGTTATAGGCCTCCACTCCACTCGCCTTGTGTATGGACTGACAACACGATCGTCGGTACTGCATCAAATGTAAATAACCTTGAGCCAGCTACTGATTCCGGACCCTTTCGCAGGATTTATTCTAGAGATCAACTGTTGAGTCTCAACCCATGCACAGTGTTGCCTTCACTCGATGTCGCCACTCCCACTCCTACAAGTGATCCAAACTCCTTGTGCCAGCGATTATTCGCTCTTGGACTACATTCTCGGCAGATCCCTTGCTTCCGTAAGCCACACAAGAAAGCACACAGAGGTAGACGTGCTTGTCAAGGTAGGCGTGTTGTAAACATTTCTTTGAACTCCGCCACCTCCCAGCAGAACATTGATACCACTACTTCCCTCATCAACACCAGCATTGTCACCACTCGATCTGGCACCACTGCCACTGTGCATAGTGCCGATTCCATCAACATCGCTCTCCTCAACGTTCAGTCTATTAGTGGTACTGCTCAAAAACAAAAAAGAACTGAAATTGTGAACTTTATAAATGATCATGATATCCACCTTATGTTTCTAACTGAAACCTGGCTCAAAGTCTCTGGCGACGATGTAGCTTGTGCTGACGTCACTCCCCCCGGTTACTCCATGAAGTATTTTCCCCATCGCTCCAGAGGGGGTGGCCTAGCAATGATTTTCGATGACAGATTGTCTCAGCATGTTTCCTTTGTGTCTGACTTTGACTTTGACCACTCGTCTTTTGAATTGACTCAGTTTAGCGTTACCCTGCCACAGCAGAAACTTCACTTCTTCCTCATGTACCGTCCACCCCCTAGTCGTAAGAATAAGCAGACTGACTCGATGTTCCTGGAACAACTTCCAGACCTTCTGGAACTTACAAACGCCACCCAAGGAGTTTCCATCGTCCTCGGTGATGTCAACATCCATTTCGACTGCCCGCATGCCCACATCTCATCCAAGACTCTTGCCGTTTTAGACACTTTTGACCTGAAACAGTGTGAAAGATCCTACCCACGTTAAAGGCCACGTGATAGACTGGCTAGTTTGTAGAACTGATGATAGTGTTGTTCAGTCAACCACCGTGACTAGTGCTATAGCCACCGACCACTTTTGTGCAATGGCCACTCTGGACGCTACTGTTATTCGCACTCCGCCGGTTTCTGTGACTGTTCGCAACGTTCGTCTAAATGACAGACCTGTTTTTGTGATGATGTGAAATTGAAGCTCTCTGTACTCCCGTCTGTTGCCGCTGGCGATCTTGACTGTGCGTTACGCGACGTCTTGGACTTTCACGCTCCGGCTACGAAACGGAAAGTCTCTTCCGCTAAGACCGGCAGCGTGTAGCAGCCAAAAGTTACTCCCGGCCAAAAGTTACTCCGGAAGTCATCGCAGAGTTATCTGCTCGGGACGTGCTGAGAATTCCACTCTAAAAAGAGACGGCACCCGCCACTCCGCCTGACTGACTTTGCACGCCCGGTGAGTTATGCTAAGATCCGGCCGCGTAAATATATCTGCGTTTTGTGACAAACGTCTTTCTCGGCGGTACTGTACTCCATGCACCTTCACGGTGCGCGTGATTCGGGTGTAATCTTAAGCTAAACGACGTTTATTGGCGCTGCTGAAATGGTCGAAGTCGGAAACATTCGGAACGTCGTTTAGCTTAAGATTACACCCGAATCACGCGCACCGTTAAGGTGCATGGAGTACAGTACCGCCGAGCAAGACGTTTGTCACAAAACGCAGATATATTAACGCGGCCGGATCTTAGCATAACTCCCCGGGCGTGCCAAGTCAGTCAACGGTCGCGTTTTATAAAACCAGACTACAAATAGACTACAGGGAGGTGACTCCCATATCATTTCCGGCAGCGGAGACGGCTTTGCACGGGGAAAAACTTTTTTGAACTCTATATTATGTGTTAAACTACACAAATGCACCAAAAACACAAAAACTCGTAAAGAAACTAATGCGTCGTTTGTCGGGATATATTCCATGCAAAGAACAGGTGCAGGAGCGGTAAATCGCATAAAGAAAAAGCCGAGCAGATAACTCTGCGATGACTTCCGGAGTAACTTTTGGCCGGGAGTAACTTTTGGCGAGTGAGTGAGTGAGTGAGTGAGTGAGTGAGTGAGTGAGTGAGTGAGTGAGTGAGTGAGTGAGTGAGTGAGTGAGTGAGTGAGTGAGTGAGTGAGTGAGTGAGTGAGTGAGTGAGTGAGTGAGTGAGTGAGTGAGTGAGTGAGTGAGTGAGTGAGTGAGTGAGTGAGTGAGTGAGTGAGTGAGTGAGTGAGTGAGTGAGTGAGTGAGTGAGTGAGTGAGTGAGTGAGTGAGTGAGTGAGTGAGTGAGTGAGTGAGTGAGTGAGTGAGTGAGTGTGAGTGAGTGAGTGATGAGTGAGTGAGTGAGTGAGTGAGTGAGTGAGTGAGTGAGTGAGTGAGTGAGTGAGTGAGTGAGTGAGTGGTGAGTGATGAGTGAGTGAGTGAGTGAGTGAGTGAGTGAGTGAGTGAGTGAGTGAGTGAGTGAGTGAGTGAGTGAGTGAGTGAGTGAGTGAGTGAGTGAGTGAGTGAGTGAGTGAGTGAGTGAGTGGAGTGAGTGAGTGAGTGAGTGAGTGAGTGAGTGAGTGAGTGAGTGAGTGAGTGAGTGAGTGAGTGAGTGAGTGAGTGAGTGAGTGAGTGAGTGAGTGAGTGAGTGAGTGAGTGAGTGAGTGAGTGAGTGAGTGAGTGAGTGAGTGAGTGAGTGAGTGAGTGAGTGAGTGAGTGAGTGAGTGAGTGAGTGAGTGAGTGAGTGAGTGAGTGAGTGAGTGAGTGAGTGAGTGAGTGAGTGAGTGAGTGAGTGAGTGAGTGAGTGAGTGAGTGAGTGAGTGAGTGAGTGAGTGAGTGGTGAGTGAGTGA
>JAWQFJ010004856.1:0-7500 GCA_034096865.1 Theodoxus fluviatilis
CCAGGCGAGAGGCTCCTTTGCTCTACCACCTGCTTGAATTGTGGTCTTGCTTGCTTTTTTTGCGCTCCAGCGCACAGTCCAGTGGAAACCTCCCAGTCCTACACCATGCTGGCATGTTTGGGGGTGGTAGAGTCAGCTCTCTCCCTCTGACTTCGTTGTTGCTGGCGTCCTGCCACCCACCCACCCCCTGCCTCGCTGCTCTCTCCCCCTGACCTTGTCGTGCTTGCGTCCCGCCACACACCCCTTCCCCCCCCCCCCCCCCCATTTTTTCCCAGAGCGCGGAGGGATGGGTCTTATCTCTGTCCTTCATAAAATTTCCCCACCCTTGTTTTCCCCCTTATCTTGGTGGGGTTCCCTGTGGCCTCCTTCGACCCTGGGACAGGGTCGTTAGGCATCTCGTCTGCTGTGCGGGGCCGCGGGTTGCCTCCCAGTCCAGGCGGGGGGCGCCTTTGCTCTCCCACCTGCTGGAATTGTGGTCTTGCTTGCTTTTTGCGCTCCAGCGCACATTCCAGTGGAAAAGGCATCTCGTCTGCTGTGCGGGGTCGCGGGTTGCCTCCCAGTCCAGGTGGGGGGCGCCTTTGCTCTCCCACCTGCTGGAATTGTGGTCTTGCTTGCTTTTTTGCGCTCCAGCGCACATTCCAGTGGAAAAGGCATCTCGTCTGCTGTGCGGGGCCGCGGGTTGCTTCCCAGTCCAGGCGAGAGGCGCCTTTGCTCTCCCACCTGCTGGAATTGTGGTCTTGCTTGCTTTTTTGCGCTCCAGCGCACAGTCCAGTGGAAACCTCCCAGTCCTACACCATGCTGGCATGTTTGGGGGTGGTAGAGTCAGCTCTCTCCCTCTGACTTCGTTGTTGCTGGCGTCCTGCCACCCACCCACCCCCTGCCTCGCTGCTCTCTTCCCCTGACCTTGTCGTGCTTGCGTCCCGCCACACACCCCTTCCCCCCCCCCCCCCCCCATTTTTTCCCAGAGCGCGGAGGGATGGGTCTTGCCTATCCTCCGGGCGGAAAAACCTTTATTATACCATAAGCGCATACACCACACCCTCGGCTCTCCTCACCCACCGCCTACCATGCTGCCGTCTGCCATTGCTCTCTTTCAGTGCCACCCACACGCAGAGCCTCGGCGGGAGGGCGGGGAGCCGCCAGGCGTAACCTGAGCCGCCCGAGGAGGTTTTCCACCGAGCTTGCCCCCCCATCACGCCCTACTCTCCAGCCCGACGAGCGGCCGGGGGCCGCGTTGGCTGACGAGATGCCGCCCCAGCTCCGGCGAACGCGGTCTTCGGGCACGGGGTTATCGCAGAGGATGTCACCACCCACTCACATACTCCTGCCAACACAGCCCTCGGATCTCTCATCACCCCGTCGACTCGGGCCAACACTGACTTTGGACCTGCGGTCGTCGCGGCGGCTCTCGCCACCCCCGGCCTCCTCACAGGTGCGGGTGCGTCATCCTTCCAGCTGACCCCCCCCCTCTCTTACATCCCCGCAACCAGCCCCCCTCACCGCCTCCATCCCGGTGTCCACACACATCCCCATCAAAATAAAAACACAGGTGTGGGAGGGAAAATATGTGGACTTTCACGCTCTCGTTAGGCCCGATTCGGATCCGTCTCGACTGCACCTAGCCTTTCAGCAAGACGACGCTGGTCGTTTGCTGGTTGTCCCAGCTTCCTCCTCCACAAAACCCCCTCTTTCCTTCTATCAGTGGCTGGGGGCTTGGAACGTTTTCTCCGCAATCCTGGGCGAACAACCCCAAGTTCCACCCCCGGACCTCTCCCATCACTTTCAAACTGTCTTCTCGCTGTTTCAGAAGGGTGGGAACTGGCGTCTTTACGACGAACGCTTTCGGCAATTGCTAGAGAGCAAGCTAGCCGCTTGGGGTCACACCCACCTCGAGCTCTTCCTGCTGGCCTCCCTCGATCGGCGCACTCCTCAGGAAGCGGTACCCTCCACTTCACTCAGACACCCCATTCACGTCCCCCGGGGAGCCTGCAGGTCCTTCCACCACTACAGGCTCCTGCCCATCTGGCGCACACTGCCAATACCAACACAAATGCTTCCGCTGTCTGGGTCCCCACCCAGCCTCTCACTGCCGTGGTGGGGGGAGGGGCCCTCCCCGCCTCTTGCCGCGTTTCCTCTCGCCCGGTGCCTCACCGCCCTGACAACTCCCGCTCTCCTAGGGCCACCACAGCTCTGTCCGCCGCCCAACCACCATCCTTTTGAATCTCTCACAACTCGCGCACCCACCCACAGCTGCCCGGCCCGTCTCAGCGACCCTCTCCCCACCCCAGTTCGAGTTGACCGACTCGACCACTAGCTGTCCGGTTACACACCGTCCTTACGCTCTACCTTTCTCACAGGTTTCGCGGAGGGGTTCCAGGTGGGTTTCACAGGTACGGCCTCTCACCCCATACCACCCAACCTCAAATCCACCCTGGATCTGCCCGCTTTGGTCTCTCAAAAACTCCTCAAGGAAGCTTCCCTCGGTCGCATTGCTGGTCCGTTCTCTCAACCGCCCTTTCCAAACATGGTTTTCTTCCCTCTCGGATTGGTCCCTAAGAAACAACCCGGCGCTTACCGCCTCATCCACCATCTGTCCTTTCCACAAGGTAGCTCCATCAACGACGGAATTTCCAGTGAATGTTCTCGAGTTTCTTTTCAATCCATTGACCACGCAGTTTCACACATCCTCTCCGCCCAACGAGGCTGCTACTTAGCAAAAACGGACATTGCCGACGCCTTCCGCATTGTCCCGCTTCACCCCTCTCAATACCCTCTCTTCGGCATGCATTGGGAAAATGGCTTTTTCTACGACAACTGCAGTGATTATTCATCTGCAGTGATTTTCACCTCGTGCCACGCCCACGGGGGGCAGTTGGTACTCTCCTTTCCGTCTCTTCATTTGGGCGTGGCGCAGACAGCCTGCAGCTGTCTGCGCTATGGCGCTTGTTTCGCCCAAATGGAGCGGAACTCGCTCGCTTCCCTCCTTGCCATAATAAAAGGAGTCACAGCTGCAGTCTTCGGTTACCAGAACTGAGGCTCGGCTGTGGCCGTTCGCAAATCGCAGACCCAGTGTCATTGTGGTTTTTCTCTGCATGCCCTTTGATATCAACTGATGGCGGCCAACATAAAGGATTTTGCACGGAGGGCAAGGCCATTTATGGGGGACGCCAGAACAAAGGTCGCCGCGTGACCACGGCGGACTGGAGAATTTCCATAGGCAGAACAGACACTGCGCATGCCCGGCTCTCTGCCGCACTAGCAGGCCAGCCCACGCGATCATTCCAGCTTCAGAACGAGGGACGGAACGCACGCCTTTACAGTATTGCGAGTATCTCATTTTCTCATTTCTACATCCGTCCTCATGCCCCTCCAACCACCCATCTCTTCACAGCTCTTTGTCTTGCGGGGATAATTATTGATTGGCGTTTTGCTACGCGCACGCGCACATTCACACGCACATGGGCCTCTCACTTTCCGCGCTGTTGTACTGGTGGGTTTGCATGACAGGCGTTTGCGGATTCGTTTCCGAATTGTAACGTTTCACGTTGAAGGGTCGTCCATCAGGCCTCCCCAATTTGCTGTCCTTGTACATTTCGGATTTTTCATTGACAGGTGTTTTCCGAATTGTAACTTCGGACCTTCTCTTCCGTTCGCGTTTTAATTAATTGGGGTACAGCCCCACTTCTTCACGTTTGATTGACGCACATTTTATGTCCTTGTACATTGGGTATTTCTCATTGACTTGCGTTTACGGCGTTTTTTCCGAATTGTAATCTCGGAACTGCCCGTCTTTTCACGTTTCATTGTCTTTTGGGAACAGCCCAAAAAATGTTCCCGTTTGATTGGCGTACACCGTACCTCCCCGATTTTTCTTTCCTTGTGCATTTGGGATTTTTCATTGACAGGCGTTTTCCGAATTGTAACTTCGGAACTACTCCACCTTTCGCGTTTTAATTGTAATTGCGGAACATCCCCACTTCTTCACGTTTGATTGACGTACTTAGGCCTCCTCGTGCCCAAATTTTTCTGTCCTTGTACATTCGGTATTTCTCCTTGACTTGCGTTTACGGCGCTTTTTACGAATTGTGATCTCGGAACTGCCCGGTTTTTCACGTTTTCATTGTAATTGCGGAACATCCCCACTTCTCTACGTTTGATTGACGTACATAGTACCTTCCCGTGCCCAAATTTTTCTGTCCTTGTACATTCGGTATTTCTCATTGACTCGCGCTTACGGCGCTTTTTCCGAATTGTAATCTCGGATCTGCCCGGTTTTTCACGTTTTCATTGTCTTTTGGGAACAGCCCAACATTTTCCCTTTTGATTGGCGTACATCGTGCCTCCCCGATTTCTCTTTCCTTGTACAGTCGGGATTTTCATGGACACGTGTCTGTGGCGTTGTTACGAATTGTACGTTCGGTCCCGCCCCTCTTTTCACGCTTTACTGATGTCCATCGTGCTTCCCTGAGTTTGCTCTCCGGGTACCATTCATGTAGTTTGTGATGTACACTCCACCCCAGTTGTTTTGTTTCACGACCAGGTTTGATACGTTCAATTGGCAGTGTCCCATACCTACACTTGTCGACATTCAGCCTTTTCTCTTCGATTACCATCCTGTACATCGATTTACATACCCTTTCTATGTTGCTTTCCATGTACCGAATGTTTACTCGTTTTGATCGAGTCCCCAGTGACTCTGGAAATGGTAGGAGCCATGCTTTTTCCCATTAGGGTTTTTTAGCGCAGGTCCTTCCTTCCTCGTGGCGCTTGTTTCGCCCAAATGGAGCGGAACTCGCTCGCTTCCCTCCTTGCCATAATAAAAGGAGTCACAGCTGCAGTCTTCGGTTACCAGAACTGAGGCTCGGCTGTGGCCGTTCGCAAATCGCAGACCCAGTGTCATTGTGGTTTTTCTCTGCATGCCCTTTGATATCAACTGATGGCGGCCAACATAAAGTGGAGACTTTTCATAAAATGTATTCACGTTTACTAGAGTCAAAAATGGCAAACCAACATTTACATACAGATAAATGATAAAATAACATACTCTAGTAATATAACACTAAAAGCTCGAACCCTGTATAGAGCATTACTAAAGTTCAGCTCACCAGACAGCAGCTGCGTCGCCGCGTCCCGCAAAAGAACAGAACAGAACAGAGCGGCGCAGAAGTGCAAAAGAGAGGACAACAGTCCTTCACAACCACCAAAAGTCCAGCGAAAATTAAAAGGGAGGTATGTATATCCGGCCTCCATAACAGGTACATTGATCTAGCACGTCACTGCCACACAGATAAGGGTGAGTTTGGAAAGCGTGAGATAACAGCGTTCAAAGTTCACATCGCCAGACTGACGCATCAGACTGTTCTGTTTTAGAGACAACAGACCAATCGAGTCTAGCGAAGTTGCGAGTTGCGAAGTTGCAAGCAGGGGCTAGCTTTCGGAGAATAAACTCACTCTCAAGCGACGAGATTCTCACCCGCGTTCTGGCTGCCTCACGCTGCGGGCTGCCTGTGGCAAAATGAAACGGTCAACTGGAGACAAGCTAGGACGCTTTTGCCTTGATTACGGAGAGGGTGAAGTAAATTGAGGCTGTAAATCTGCACCAGTCTTTGCAGTAGCGTTGCCCAGATTGCCCTCACTCCGATTTATGGTTGCTCAGAATAGCAGGCCACGAGTCACAATGTGCATGCAGGAAGTGAAAGAAACCTCTGTTGATGTACATGTACATGTATTTATTATTATTTAGTTGGCTTGATCTCGAGCAGAGTTCGGCTTTCGAAACTTAGGAGTTCACAATCTTTAAAGGTTGGTGTATGTTTGTTCTCATTCAAAATGAAAGAACAGAAATGTCCATGGCATCAGTGCTTGAAAAGCAGACAACAAAAGGACTCAATAGTGATGGCCATACGACACAAACCAGCGGGAACCCAAGTCCAAACGAGGACGCACAACCTGCGGTCGCAGCGCACCTTGCAGGTGCAGTTCCATACGGGGTCCACACCTGAGTTGCATCTTGGACAAGGCCCTTATCTCGAATTGCCTCTCCCCACCCAGAAGTGAAACGCGGCAACCACAGACATGCATAGCCACATTTTGTGCAGCTACCTTTGTGTAGCTGCCATTTCGTGTGACGTGTATTGCATAGAAAGAGGGGTGTTCGTGGGAGATTAAGATTCTGCACTTAGTGTCTACTGCATTGTGTGCCTGCGGTAATCGATAATAACTTGAATAGCGTTCACTGCCTTGTATGCCTGCAGTAGTCACTGATCACGTGAATAGCCTTCACTACCTTGTATGCCTGCAGTAGTCACTGATCACGTGAATAGCCTTCACTACCTTGTATGTCTGCAGTAGTCACTGATCACGTGAATAGCCTTCACTACCTTGTATGCCTGCAGTAGTCACTGATCACTTCAATAGCCTTCACTACCTTGTATGTCTGCAGTAGTCACTGATCTCTTCGATAGCCTTCACTACATTGTATGCCTGCAGTAGTCACTGATCTCTTCGATAGCCTTCACTACCTTATATGTCTGTAGTAGTCATTGATCACTTCAATAGCCTTCACTATCGTGTATGCCTGCAGTAGTCACTGATCACGTGAATAGCCTTCACTACCTTGTATGCCTGCAGTAGTCACCGATCTCTTCAATAGCCTTCACTACCTTGTATGCCTGCAGTAGTCACTGATCTCTTCAATAGCCTTCACTACCTTATATGCCTGTAGTAGTCGTTGATCACTTCAATAGCCTTCACTACCTTGTATGCCTGCAGTAGTCACTGATCTCTTCAATAGCCTTCACTACTTTGTATGCCTGCAGTAGTCACTGATCTCTTCAATAGCCTTCACTACCTTGTATGTCTGCAGTAGTCACTGATCACTTCAATAGCCTTCACTGCCTTGTATGCCTGCAGTAGTCACTGATCACTTCAATAGCCTTCACTGCCTTGTATATCTGCAGTAGTCACTGATCTCTTCAATAGCCTTCGCTGCCTTGTATGCCTGCAGTAGTCACTGATCTCTTCAATAGCCTTCACTACCTTGTATATCTGCAGTAGTCACTGATCTCTTCAATAGCCTTCACTACCTTGTATGTCTGTAGTAGTCACTTATCACTTCAATAGCCTTCACTACCTTGTATGTCTGCAGTAGTCACTGATCTCTTCAATAGCCTTCACTACCTTGTACGCTTGAAGTTGTCACTGATCACTTCAATAGCCTTCACTACCTTGTATGTCTGCAGTAGTCACTGATCTCTTCAATAGCCTTCACTACCTTGTATGGCTGCAGTAGTCACGTATTACTTCAATAGCCTTCACTACCTTGTATGCCTGAAGTAGTCACTGATATCTTCAATAGCCTTCACTACCTTGTATGCCTGTAGTAGTCATTGATCACTTCAATAGCCTTCACTGCCTTGTACGCTTGCAGTTGTCACTGATCACTTCAATAGCCTTCACTACCTTGTATGCCTGCAGTAGTCACTGATCACGTGAATAGCC
>JAWQFJ010004856.1:12500-20000 GCA_034096865.1 Theodoxus fluviatilis
CAACATCCTAAAGACAACCCCACTCACACAGTCTGCTGTTTGCCCTTCAAAGCTTCAGCTTCAAAATGTGAAACATGTTTTGAGAGTTTTCAATGACAAAGTGGTTGCCGCATTGAGGTTGAGAGGATGCAGTCAGACGGCTAGCTTCATTGAAACAGTCCTCAACTGGTGGAAAACTGTCAATGTATCCGGAAAAGGACAAGATCAGCGTCTGAATGACCCACATCGTGCTGTCCAAGAAAAAGATTCAACTTCCCTGGATACTTTCTTGATGATTTTCAAGCAGGCAAAGTCAGGGCAGGGAGCATCACGGATAAAATGCTTTACTCATGATACCAGGAAGGCTTTGGTTCAAACCATGGAAGGTCTGAAAGCTGTTTGCCACTATCTGCTCACTTCTGCCGGATTTGACTATGTTGTTTTGAGAGAAATTCAAAGTGACAGACTCGAAGGTGAATTTGGAGTCTATCGACAGACAACCGGGGCAAACTGCTTCATGACATCTAGAGATGTGTTTTCTGCAAGCCAAAAACGACTCGCCAAACATGCAGCTTCTTTTCTGGAGTCTATTGAAGTCGAGTCTGCTCCAAAAGAGCACACCTGCCTAGGTATTAGTGTTGACTTTGAGGATGCAGCCTACATGGAGATCTGCACAGCAGAAGTGACACTGACAGCAAGTGAGGAGAGCAGTGCAGCTTATGTTGCAGGCTGGCTGGAAAGCAAGTGTGAAGAGGAGCTTGGTTTCACGGACGAAGAGCCCCTTGTCACCAGTGAGGCCAAGGAGTTCATACACCAAGTGTCTAGAGGCAAGTTTAAGACACCACATTCCTGCACATATGAACTTGTGAGGATTGGACTTTCTTTTGTGAAAAAGGCTCGTCATCGGGCATGCTGCCGCAAGAGACTCACTGGCATCTTGTGCACATTGGCCAGTTTCAATGACATAGACATTACTTGTGATAGGCTCTTCAGGCATCTCTCCAATGTGCTACTTCATGGACTTCAGAATCTGGAACGAGACCACGAGAAGGATGCAGTTCTCCTCCAGACTTCAGTGAAGAGAGCTAGAATGATCTGATCCCAGCGAAAGGGTAGGCCTCAGCTTTTTAAAATATTCTTTCCTGTATTTGTCAACATATCTTTCGCAATTAGAACTAAAATTAACATTGTATTGCTTTTCAGAGGACAAATAAGTTAATCAACTCTACAATTATATTGATGTTCTTAACGTTTTTGCGTCTCTTGAATATTAGCCTTTTTACTGCTCAACAATCTCCCCCCCCCCTTTTTTAAATCTCTATTTCATTTCCTTTCTTATGATATCCATTGGTGTCTCTTTTATTTATTTAAGTCCTTTACTTGAATGATGATTTGAAAACATAGTATAGTTTAAATAATAATAATATAGTTTAAAAACAACACATAAAAAGGGCCAAGTAGTCTTACCTCTTCTTGTTCCAAACTCTCATCATTTGGCTTCTAAATGTCAAAAAAAATAATCTCAATACCCATAAAATAACATATTTATGTTCACTCTATATCTTCTTTAACAGAATTATGGACACAAGCAACAAAATACAAACATTTCTGGCAGTACTAGGAAGTCATACAAGTGAACAAAGCAATGGCCTCTGAGATCAGAGGCCTGAATTTTGATCTGCATGTCCTGAGAGAAGTAGTCCTTGGGCTGCACAAAAAAGTGGACCACGAGTCTCTTTGTGCATGCGGGAAGTGAAAGTAGCCTCTATTCATGCGATTGGTTAGCTTGATCTCGAGCAGAAGTTGAGAAGATGCATGTCTTTGCAAGCAAGAAGTCTTGGACTTAGACCTAAGAACGCGAATCATTTTGCTTACTGTGAACTGGGCAGATATCCCCGATAATAAAAAATACCATTATGGCGATGAAATCCCGGCTAAAACTGTTGAAAATGTCCCCAGATAGGTTTCCTAGACACACATATATGCAACGTTACTTATTATACCAGAGGATAAAAGCTGCCCCAATGTTGTGAAAGATGCCTTGTGTAGGCTTGGTTACAGATGCGGATGAGGAGCGCTTAGTTAAGCAACTTTCTGAAAGACTTAAATATGCTTTAATTATCTTAGAATGAGACTGTTTTGCGATACCTTCAATCTCTTTCAGCTAGGAATTAATTATCTAAGAGTGAACCAAAGTTACGGTTAGGCCTACAACGAAAGGAGAAATCTTACATGTCCATTTTGTAATGCGCTGGAGGACGATGAGCATTTTCTGTTAAACCATAGTGTCCACAGCGAACGTATGGGAAAATACATTACACCATACATACATCCTAGTTTACTTAAGGGGACACTTCAGCTGGCTTCTGATGAGCGAATGTCCGGATAACAAGGAACGTGGCAACGATTACTTTCAACGACTTATTCCCTACAACCCTGCAGATAAATACGAAACTCTTTTAAACAACGAGTTCGAACTAAGTAAGAAGCATCGTTTGACTTTAAGTTGGCATAGACTGTGAGCCTGGAAAGCGTAATATGACAATGTGTGACAAATGGAAAATCAATTATTGTTGTTGAATTAATTTGTACATTGAAGGATTTGGCGATTGTAGAGAGAGTGACGTCAAGGGGTTTTGGATATGACGTTTTTCGATCGAGTAGACAGACTTGGACGAGATTTTGGAGGGAGAGGTCGTGTTGGACTCAGTTGGACTAGCAGCGGCGGAAGGATGAGAAGAAGAAAGAGAAAGAAGAAAGGGAGGAGGAGGAGGAAGAAGAAGAAGACGATTTAAGAAGAGGAAGACGAGAATTGAAGAAGAGGAAGAGAAAGAAGAGGAAGATGAAGAGAGAGATTTGAAAGGTTCGAGGAAGCCGAGGACGTTGGACCACAGGCAGAGAAAGATGAAGAAGAAGAGGATGGCAGAAGAAGCTGACAGCATGAAGAAGAAGATTGAAGTGCTGGACCTGTCGCCAGAGGCTTTAGTGTCCTCCTCCTTTACACCATCACCGCGGAAAGCGACGGACGTATTGGGGACGACAGCACACCCACTGCAAGATGAAGAAGACGATTGAAGAAGAAGAAGATTGCAGAAGAAGAAGAAGAGGGAGAAGAGGAGAAGGACGATGGCGGCACCTTCAGCTCATCAGAGAACGACGACTACATCGGGAGGAGGAGAAGGAGAAAGACTGACGATGGAGTGGATTTTTAAGATGGACAATGAAACGTTGAGTGTCAACACGAACATTGATACAGCTGAAGATCCTCGGCAGGATCTCACCACCAAGGTGAAGACGTTTCATTTTATTATTATTATATTGTTCTGAACTTGGAGAGAAATTTGTCTGTTTTGGTAGTGCGATTGAAATCGCCAGAGATTTGTCTGTTTTGGTAGTGCGATTGAAATCGCCAGAGATTTGTCTGTTTTGGTAGTGCGATTGAAATCGCCAGAGATTAATTGAACTACAACAATTCATGTTTTGTATAATTAAATAATTACATTGTTAACAACTGTTTATTTTTCTTTGTCTGATTGCAGCTGAATGATGTGAGTGTGTAAAATAGGATTTTATAGTAAACAGAGAAAGAACACGCTACATTCTGAAAAGGGGTGAATACATTTACATATGTTTACAGTTTAGTTGTTTGGTACACATATAGACAAAAACCCCAGCTCGTGACATTTACAATGTACTTACATGTTACTATCTATTGTGTCCACTTTAAATTGGCATAGACTGTGAGCCTGGAAAGTGTAATATGACAATGTACTTACGTGTTACTATCTATTGTGTCCCACTTTTGGGGGTTTTTCAAAGTGGGCAGTCAAGCCAACTGGAATGCATCTCGTCTCGTTTCGTGCGTGCGGTGGGGGGGCTGGGACGGAGAGAATAGACAGAAACAGGGAACGGGACAAGTAAGAGCTAGAGATAGGAAGAGGAAGCGAAGAACGCTCGGAAAAGTAAGCGGAGAAAGAGAAGGAGAGAAGAAAAGAAGGGCAAACGAAGGAGAATGAGACGCAAGAGCAAGAAAAGACAAAGAAGGGCAAAAGGAAGAGAGGGGAGAGGAAAGAAGAGAAGAAAAAGAAGGTAAATAAGAGAGGAGAGAAGAGAAGAAAGAAAGAAGGAAAAAAGAGAACAGGAGAGAAGAGAAGAAAAGAAGGGAAAAGAAGGAGGGGAGAGAAAGAATCAAGAAAAGAAAGAAGGGAGCAAAGAAGAGAGGAGAGAAGAGAAGAAAGAAAAGAAGGGAAAGATAAGAGAGGAGAGAAGAGAAGAGAAGAAAAGAAGTGAAAAGAAGAGAGGAGGAAGAGAAAAGGAGAAGAAAAGAAAGGGAACAAGAAGCGAGTAGAGAAGCTAAGCGAAGATAAAAATGGAAAAGAAGAGGAGAGAGAGAAGAAAAGAAAGAAGGGAAAATGAAGAAGGAGAGGAGAGAAGAAAAGCAAAGAACGGGAAAAGAAGAGAGGAGAGACAGAGAAAAGAGAAGAAAAGTAAGGGAAAAGAAGAGAGGAGAGAATAGAAGAAAATAACAAGAAGGGGAAAAGAAGAGAGGCAGAGAAGAGAAGAGAAGAAAAGTCAAGGGACAGAAGCGGTGAGAGAATGAGAAGAGAAGAAAGAAGGGAAAAGCAAGAGAGAGTAGGAGGAAGAGAATGAAACAGAAAAGAACGTTAAAAGAAGAGAGAGACGAAGAGAAGAGAAGAAAGAAGTGAAACTGAAAGCGAGTCAGCAGAAAGAAGAAAAGAAGAAAACGAAGGGAAACTGGAAGAATAGGAGCAGGAAAGATAAGAGAACTAAAAGAGGGAAAATAAAGAGAGGAGAAATAAGAAGACAAGAAAAGAAATGGAAATATAAGAGGGAGAGAATAGAAGAGCAAGAAAATGAGTTGCACACGCAGAGAGTGATGAGAAGAGAAGAGAACAAAAAGCATGGAAAAGAAGAGATTAGAGAAGTAGAAAGAAAAAAAGAAAAGAATGGCAAAATAAAGAGGTGAGAAAAGAAGGGAGAATGGCGAAATGAAAAAGAAGGGAAAGCCTCGCATTAGATAAATATCCGCAAAGCAATAACATGCCAATACGTTGAGCGTCATCACTCTAAGCGCTACACATACATTTACCCTCAGAGAGGCATCTCCGAGCACTGAAACGAATCCTTTCACCTACTGAGATAGAGACTCTACTACCAGAAGGACAATGCATAGTAGCCCGCGAAGAGAAGCACCACTCCACTACCCTACGTCTCTATCTATCCTCTCGCCCCTCAAATTTTTACACTCCTATCTTAGAGAAGAGCCTCCAATGCAAAATTCCTTCCCCTAAGCCTCGTCTCTCCTCTCCCTCCTCCCTCTTACCCTCTCTCTTCTATCCTATCATCCCCTCCCATACTTTCCTACGCTCTTCTCTCCTATCCTGCTCCGACCATTCTTACCCTCCTCTCTCTCCTCTCCTCCCCTCCATCCTTTCCCTCCTCTCGTCTATCTCTCCTCTCTCCATCCTTCCCCTAATCTCTTCTCTCCTCTCTCCCCTCCATCCTTCCCCTGTTCCCCTCCTTTTCTCTCCTCTCCTCTCCTCACTTCTCTTCTCTCCTCTCCTCCCATCCTCTCCCCTCCTTCTCTTCTCTCCCTCCCCTCCCCTCCCATCCTTCCCCATCCTCTCTTCTCTCCTCCCTACCATCCCTTTCCCCTCCTCTTTTCTTCCTCTCTCTCCCCGCCCCTCCTTTCCCCCTCCTCTATTCTCTCCTCTCCTCTCCTCCCATCCTTTCCCCTCCTCTCTTCTCTCCTCTCCTCCCCTCCCATCCTTTCCCCTCCTCTCTTCTCTCCTCTCCTCTCCTCCCATCCTTTCCCCTCCTCTCTTCTTCTTCTCTCCTCTCCTCCCATCCTTTCCCCTCCTCTTTTCTCTCCTCTCCTCTCCTCCCTCCTTTCCCCTCCTCTCTTCTCTCCTCTCCTCTCCTCCCATCCTTTCCCCTCCTCTCTTCTCTCCTCTCCTCCCCTCCCATCCTTTCCCCTCCTCTCTTCTCTCCTCTCCTCCCCTCCCATCCTTTCCCCTCCTCTCTTCTCTCCTCTCCTCTCCTCCCATCCTTTCCCCTCCTCTCTTCTCTCCTCTCCTCTCCTCCCATCCTTTCCCCTCCTCTCTTCTCTCCTCTCCTCTCCTCCCATCCTTTCCCCTCCTCTCTTCTCTCCTCTCCTCCCCTCCCATCCTTTCCCCTCCTCTCTTCTCTCTCCTCTCCCTCTCCTCCCCTCCCCTCCTTTCCCCTCCTCTCTTCTCTCCTCTCCTCCCCTCCCATCCTTTCCCCTCCTCTCTTCTCTCCTCTCCTCCTACCCTGTTCTTGCCTGTCATCCGAATCGATAGTTGGAGGATAGCGTGTTAGTAGTGTTTTTTCAGTAGATACTCAGGACTGAAAAGGGGCTTTTTCCCCCTCTTCTCCAACCTCTGCCCAACCAAGCAGCTGATCATGGCTACACCATTACGACCTTGAGACCATGGAACAATCGAAGCAAAGAAACGCAGGGACTCCCAGCAGCCCTAGAAAGCCCAAATTACTCCAGTGCCGCCAAGATAACTTGCACACAGTTCTACGACGCCGTATGTTCATTGTCTACACGTTTAGGCCCATTGCTCTTCAGCTTGTATATCAATGATCTACCATTGAGTATACCAAATGAAAGTATCAAATGCACTATGTTTGCAGATGACACCATTATCAGCGTAAGCGACAGAAGCATAAATTCCATCCAATGCGTCCTGAACGTTACCCTTGATGATTTACTAAAATGGTGTTCATCAAATAGAATGGTTATAAACCCCTCAAAAACCAAGTGCATGATCCTAACTACAAGACAAAAACTTCAACGACAACCCTTAACCATCAACCTTATGCTAGAAAATGAAATCATTGAGCAAGTCTCAGAACACAGAGTGCTAGGCATAATTGTTGATGAACAACTAACTTGGGAACAACATGTCAATTCCTTATGCAAAACTATTGCTAAGAACATTTTCCTGCTCTCTAAACTGAGGCATTTTGTCAACACCGATGCATGCACAATGTTTTTTCACGCACACATAAATTCCCATATTAATTTTACATCTGTTGTACGGTATGGCTCCATGGCAGTGCACTTGAACAAGATTAAATCATTGTACAGACGAGCTGCCAAGCTTATTATTTCCGACTCAACATTGTCTACGGAGGAAAAGATCAGAAATCTTGGCTTTCTACCCTTCCAAAAACACCTCGTCCTCAATAAACGCATCCTTATGTACACAATTGTTCATTCACGAGCACCGAAGTATCTTACTGATCTCTTCATTCGTCCCCAAACAAGCCATTCACTATCTCACAACACTTTCATTCTACCACAACCTAGAGTAGACATTTTCAAAGGCAGTATTACATATTCAGATGTTATGATATGAAATACACTCCCATTGCACCTAAGGAACAATACTTCCATGAAGTCTTTTAAAGCATCCATACGTGATTATCTATTCAGATGATCTCACTGTTGTCGCCTGTGCATATGACACG
>JAWQFJ010004856.1:25000-30000 GCA_034096865.1 Theodoxus fluviatilis
TCTTACTGTCTGACTTTACACGAACGGAGACACGCACGCCTACCAAGAGATCGTCGCCATTGTCGAACTTGGAGCGGATCTCCTTGCCCATAGAGCCGTCGGGCAGCCTGAGGTCATGACGCAACTTGTGGGCGTCATCCATGAGTCCCAGGAAGCCGTCCTTGTTGATGTCGATCACCTGCAGAAGCGTCAATGTCCATTTCAGTGTCAGTGTCAATGTCAGTGTCACTGTCAGTGTCAACGCCTGGGTCAATGTCAGTGTTAACGTCAGTGTCACAAGCCAATACCAGTGTCAATGTCAATGTCAGCGTCAGCGTCAGAGGCGGAGTCAGTGTCAATGTTCGTGCCAGTGTCGAATCCAGTGTCAATGTCAGTGTCGATGTCAGTGTCAATGTCCATGCCAGTGTCGGTGGCAGCGCCAACGCAAGTGTCATTGTCCGTGTTAATGCCGGAATTCATTCACGGGTAAAAATAGAAACACTGCCATCATGTTGGTTAACAGAATAAGCGTTTCTTCGCCATTTACATCGAACTGTACGTTTCACTGGAAACGGTGTTGATTACATTATAATGTAATTCGTACAACCATTTCTGCCATAGCAGAGGTGTCGTCTTGGCCTACAACCAACCTGGTACTCCTTGCGCTTAGCGATGGGAACCATCATGTTGTGGGTGGAGGGACAGATGTCCTCATACTTCTTCCCAGTGAAGACCTGCAGTCCCACCAGGTGTACCTGCAATACAGTGTTGACTGAAGCAGTGACGAGTGAGTCACTTGAGCAGTCAGCCATCGAAGCAAAGACAAGACAGGTCGAGAAAAGCAGAGACAAGACAAAGATCAAAACTGTGCAAGCCAGCAGCCAAGCCACACCACGACATGGCAAGCTAGGGCAAGACAAGCTTGGCACAAGCGACCATGGCCAGCTTGAGCGAAGCACGAGCACCCTTTGCTCTCCCTGTGGTAGCTGGCCTGAACCCGCCTTCGCCCTAGCGTCTTCCGTGCACATGACTCCAGCGGTGCTCACGGTGAGCGACGCCTCAAGACCCCTTTGTTAGCCCGCCCCACGCCAGTCACTAACCACTAGGCCTGAAGAAGGAGCTTGGCTCCGAAAGCTTGCCCTTACTACGACATATAGCCAGACTTCTTCGGTCACCCTCCTCTTGTTAGTGAACGAAGCGTAAGTGTGTTCGATACTTTACCTAAGTGTCTGCCTCCCTGGCAGTTTGACCGTCTCCCACAACTAGTAGTTACCTGCCTGGAAAGCCTTACGCCGTGTCTTGCGAAATTAGTGTCTATGTTTGCAGATGTGCAGTTTTCTATTCACCCAGTTAAACAATACCCAAATCATAAATTTATGCATAGTCAACGTTTGTAGCTTTCGAAGACGTCCAGGGATGTAGCTACGCAGTGGTCCAAGTGTCCAGCTATGCAATAGTCTGGATAACGTCAAGTGTGGTGTAATCCAAGTGTCTGGCTATGCAATAGTCTGGATAGCGTCAAGGTGTGGTGTGATCCTAGTGTCTAGCTATGCAATAGTCTGGATAGCGTCAAGTGTGGTGTGATCCAAGTGTCTAGCTATGCAATAGTCTGGATAGCGTCAAGTGTGGTGTGATCCAAGTGTCTGGCTATGCAATAGTCTGGATAGCGTCAAGGTGTGGTGTGATCCTAGTGTCCAGCTATGCAATAGTCTGGATAGCGTCGAGGTGTGGTGTGATCCAAGTGTCTAGCTATGCAATAGTCTGGATAGCGTCAAGGTGTGGTGTGATCCAAGTGTCCAGCTATGCAATAGTCTGGATAGCGTCAAGGTGTGGTGTGATCCTAGTGTCTAGCTATGCAATAGTCTGGATAGCGTCAAGTGTGGTGTAATCCAAGTGTCTGGCTATGCAATAGTCTGGATAGCGTCAAGGTGTGGCGTGATCCTAGTGTCTGGCTATGCAATAGTCTGGATGGCGTCAAGGTGTGGTGTGATCCTAGTGTCTGGCTATGCAATAGTCTGAATGGCGTCAAGGTGTGGCGTGATCCTAGTGTCTGGCTATGCAATAGTCTGGATGGCGTCAAGGTGTGGTGTGATCCTAGTGTCTGGCTATGCAATAGTCTGGATAGCGTCAAGGTGTGGTGTGATCCTAGTGTCTGGCTATGCAATAGTCTGGATGGCGTCAAGGTGTGGTGTGATCCTAGTGTCTGGCTATGCAATAGTCTGGATGGCGTCAAGGTGTGGCGTGATCCTAGTGTCTAGCTATGCAATAGTCTGGATAGCGTCAAGGTACCACGTGATCCTAGTGTCTGGCTATGCAATAGTCTGGATGGCGTCGAGGTGTGGTGTGATCCAAGTGTCTAGCTATGCAATAGTCTGGATAGCGTCAAGTGTGGTGTAATCCAAGTGTCTGGCTATGCAATTGTGATCCAAGAGTCTAGCTATGCAACATTCTGCATAGAGTCAAGGTGTGGTGTGATCCGAGAGTCTAGCTATGCAATAGTCTGCATAGCGTCGAGGTGTGGTGTGATCCAAGTGTCTAGCTATGCAATAGTCTGGATAGCGTCGAGGTGTGGTGTGATCCAAGAGTCTAGCTATGCAATAGTCTGGATAGCGTCGAGGTGTGGTGTGATCCTAGTGTCCAGCTATGCAATAGTCTGGATAGCGTCAAGTGTGGTGTAATCCAAGTGTCTGGCTATGCAATTGTCTGGATAGCGTCAAGGTGTGGCGTGATCCTAGTGTCTGGCTATGCAATAGTCTGGATAGCGTCGAGGTGTGGTGTGATCCTAGTGTCCAGCTATGCAATAGTCTGGATAGCGTCAAGGTGTGGTGTGATCCTAGTGTCTAGCTATGCAATAGTCTGGATGGCGTCAAGGTGTGGTGTGATCCTAGTGTCCAGCTATGCAATAGTCTGGATAGCGTCAAGTGTGGTGTGATCCTAGTGTCTGGCTATGCAATAGTCTGGATAGCGTCAAGTGTGGTGTAATCCAAGTGTCTGGCTATGCAATTGTGATCCAAGAGTCTACCTATGCAACAGTCTGCATAGCGTCAAGGTGTGGTGAGATCCAAGAGTCTAGCTATGCAAAAATATGGATAGCGTCAAGGTGTGGTGTGATCCGAGAGTCTAGCTATGCAAAAATATGGATAGCGTCAAGGTGTGGCGTGATCCAAATGTCTACCTAGGCAGTTGTCAAGGGCTTTAACAACATCAGACGAGATATCCATGCCGTGGGTCACTGCATTAGCCCGAATTGGGGAAGGTTCGACATATTGCAACTGCCTACAAACTACGAAGTTTAAATAACGCAGTTGTCCGGATGCGTTTCGGTTTGAACCAGTCTTCCTCCATGATGATGCGGTAGTGCAAGTATCAGGCTGTGCAAAAGTCGACACGTCTGGCTCTGGGGAAGTCTAGACGTCTGCTGACTGGCAGTTCGTGGTCAAGCTGTGAATTATTCAATATGTATTGTTTTGCTCTAGACAGGGGATCTAACTGTCCAATAATGTACGTGCACAACCAGGTATTTGTTCGGATACGCAGTTATCAGCTTCACAGAGCAGCAGGCAGCAGGTCATGCTGTAGTCCCATTGTTTAGTTACTTAGAAGCACAGGTTTCTGAGTTTGCTTTGGGCAGGGTGTCTAGTCATACACTACTCCAGGTGTCTAGGTCTGCAGTGCTGCAAGTGTATAGTTATACAGTGCTGCTGGTGTATAGTTATACAGCGCTGCAAAAGTGTATAGTTATAGAGTACTGCAAATGTATAGTTATACAGCGCTGCAAGTGTATAGTTATACAGCGCTGCAAGTGTATAGTTATACAGCGCTGCAAGTGTATAGTTATACAGCGCTGCAAGTGTATAGTTATACAGTGCTGCAAGTGTATAGTTATACAGCGCTGCAAAAGTGTATAGTTATACAGGGCAGAGACACCTGTAGACGGGGATTTTTCTTCGGAAAACTGTCAGTCGTCTCGCGTTTTTGGAAAAGCTTGTTGTCCTCCACACGTCTCATTTCCCTGTGGCGCGATTCGTTAGCGATAAATAACTAGAGAAACCAAAACTTGTCTTGCTGAACCTCTAACAAACTCTATTGGGCTTTTTCGTTATCACTGGCCTGACACGCCCTCTAAAGGCTACTTGGCCGTAAAACTCCATTCCTAATATTTCATCGTTGGCTAATTATGCACCAAACTATGCGTCTGGTTGTGCAGCTGTCTGCGTGTGGAGTAATGCTGTTCTCCTCCAACAGATGCCTGTGTAGGTGTGGAGTAATGCTGTTCTCCTCCAACAGGTGCCTGTGTAGGTGTGGAGTAATGCTGTTCTCCTCCAACAGATGCCTGTGTAGGTGTGGAGTAATGCTCTTCTCCTCCAACAGGTGCCTGTGTAGGTGTGGAGTAGTGCTGTTCTCCTCCGTGTAGATGTGGAGTAATGCTGTTCTCCTCCAACAGATGCATGTGTAGGTGTGGAGTAGTGCTGTTCTCCTCCGTGTAGAGGTGGAGTAATGCTCTTCTCCTCCAACAGGTGCCTGTGTAGGTGTGGAGTAGTGCTGTTCTCCTCCGTGTAGATGTGGAGTAATGCTGTTCTCCTCCAACAGATGCATGTGTAGGTGTGGAGTAATGCTGTTCTCCTCCAACAGATGCCTGTGTAGGTGTGGAGTAATGCTGTTCTCCTCCAACAGGTGTCTGTGTAGGTGTGGAGTAATGCTGTTCTCCTCCAACAGATGCCTGTGTAGGTGTGGAGTAATGCTGTTCTCCTCCAACAGGTGTCTGTGTAGGTGTGGAGTAATGCTGTTCTCCTCCAACAGGTGTCTGTGTAGGTGTGGAGTAATGCTGTTCTCCTCCAACAGATGCCTGTGTAGGTGTGGAGTAATGCTCTTCTCCTCCAACAGGTGTCTGTGTAGGTGTGGAGTAATGCTCTTCTCCTCCAACAGGTGTCTGTGTAGGTGTGGTGTAATGCTGTTCTCCTCCAACAGGTGCCTGTGTAGGTGTGGAGTAATGCTGTTCTCCTCCAACAGATGCCTGTGTA
>JAWQFJ010004856.1:37500-47500 GCA_034096865.1 Theodoxus fluviatilis
TGTCATCACAGGTACTCTAGGGTTAATCGCACTACAGTGTGTCATCACAGATACCCTAGGGTTAATCGCACTACAGTGTGTCATCGCAGACACCCTAGGGTTAATCGTACTACAGTGTGTCATCACAGACACCCTAGGGTTAATCGCACTACAGTGTGTCATCACAGATACCCTAGGGTTAATCGCACTACAGTGTGTCATCACAGATACCCTAGGGTTAATCGTACTACAGTGTGTCATCACAGACACCCTAGGGTTAATCGCACTACAGTGTGTCATCACAGACACCCTAGGGTTAATCGCACTACAGTGTGTCATCACAGATACCCTAGGGTTAATCGTACTACAGTGTGTCATCACAGGTACTCTAGGGTTAATCGTACTACAGTGTGTCATTACAGGTACTCTAGGGTTAATTGCACTACAGTGTGTCATCACAGACACCCTAGGGTTAATCGTACTACAGTGTGTCATCACAGGTACCCTAGGGTTAATCGCAATACAGTGTGTCATCGCAGGTAACCTAGGGTTAATCGCACTACAGTGTCATCACAGGTACTCTAGGGTTAATTGCACTACAGTGTGTCATCACAGACACCCTAGGGTTAATCGTACTACAGTGTGTCATCACAGGTACCCTAGGGTTAATCGCAATACAGTGTGCCATCGCAGGTACCCTAGGGTTAATCGCAATACAGTGTGTCATCACAGGTAACCTAGGGTTAATCGCACCACAGTGTCATCACAGGTACTCTAGGGTTAATTGCACTACAGTGTGTCATCACAGACACCCTAGGGTTAATCGCACTCCAGTGTGTCGTCACAGATAATAATAAATAATAATAATAATGAATAGCATTTGCATAGCGCACTTCTGTACAACTCAATGCGCAGACATAGCCACATTCACACGCAGACATTCATCAACAAGCTTACCCACATAATCCAACTTACAGACTTGAGAATGGATACAACACCATACATGATCATCAGAAAAAAACCTACGATCAAGCAAAGGCCAGTCGAAACATATGAGTCTTCAGTTGCGACTTAAAAATAGGTAAAGTGGGTGCGTCACGCAGGCCAGCCGGCAGCGAGTTCCAGACAGAACTACGCTCAACAAAAGATTTTGTACTACATTTAGGAACTTTGAGAAGCTTTTCATTTGCTGAACGGAGAGAAAGGGATGGTTGATATGTGCGAAGGGATGTCGAAAGATACACAGGAAGAGTACCATCAAAATGACGGTAGGCCAAAACAGCAATTTTGTACTGGCAACGGAATTTCACGGGAAGCCAGTGTAGATGCCTAAGCATGGGCGTCACATGATCGCGTTTTCTCTTCCTCAGCACGAGGCGTGCTGCGCTGTTTTGAACGCGCTTTAGACGGTTCAATTGTTCTGCCGGAAGACTCGCCAAAACTGAATTACAATAATCCAGCCTTGAAGTGACCCTGGCAGTGACCAGTCTAACACACGCAGTGTCAGAAAGATATTGGCGAATGGATGCAATGCGGCGTAGTTCAAGAAAACAGGCACTGCAAGTACTGCTGATCTGTTCACGCATCGACAATGTCTGTTCAATCTGAACACCGAAGTACCTAACCGAGCTCTGGAATGGAATAGAGCTACCACCAATGACAGTGGAATCACTCTCGATAAGGCCGAGATTTGACCGTGAACCAACAGGCATAACTTCAGTTTTATCTGTATCGAGCTTGAGTTTGTTGCTGTTCATCCATGCGAGTACATCATCAACGCATGTCTTGATATCTGACTGTACATAAGGAAATTCCTCGACTGCTGAGCTCTTCGACAACTCTGTGTCGTCTGCATATTTCTGAAAATCACACTCATGCTTAGCTATCACATCTGAAAGGGGTTGCGAGTACAGAGTGAACAAAACTGGTCCTAGGACCGAGCCTTGCGGGACACCAAAAATCAATGGAGATGGGGCTGACAAAACGCCATCAACAATGACGGACTGTGACCAACCTCGAACGTAGATACCATAGGGTTAATCGTACTACAGTGTGTCATCACAGATACCCTAGGGTTAATCGTACTACAGTGTGTCATCACAGATACCCTAGGGTTAATCGTACTACAGTGTGTCATCACAGGTACCCTAGGGTTAATCGTACTACAGTGTGTCATCACAGATACCCTAGGGTTAATCGTACTACAGTGTGTCATCACAGGTACCCTAGGGTTAATCGTACTACAGTGTGTCATAACAGGTACTCTAGGGTTAATCGCAATACAGTGTGTCATCACAGATACCCTAGGGTTAATCGTACTACTGTGTCATCACAGATACCCTAGGGTTAATCGTACTACTGTGTCATCACAGATACCCTAGGGTTAATCGTACTACAGTGTGTCATCACAGATACCCTAGGGTTAATCGTACTACAGTGTGTCATCACAGGTACCCTAGGGTTAATCGTACTACAGTGTGTCATAACAGGTACTCTAGGGTTAATCGCAATACAGTGTGTCATCACAGGTACCCTAGGGTTAATCGTACTACAGTGTGTCATCACAGATACCCTAGGGTTAATCGTACTACAGTGTGTCATCACAGATACCCTAGGGTTAATCGTACTACAGTGTGTCATCACAGATACCCTAGGGTTAATCGTACTACAGTGTGTCATAACAGGTACTCTAGGGTTAATCGTACTACAGTGTGTCATCACAGGTACCCTAGGGTTAATCGTACTACAGTGTGTCATCACAGATACCCTAGGGTTAATCGTACTACAGTGTCATCACAGCCATCACAGATACCCTAGGGTTAATCGCACTACAGTGTGTCATCACAGATACCCTAGGGTTAATCGTACTACAGTGTGTCATTACAGGTACCCTAGGGTTAATCGTACTACAGTGTGTCATCGCAGATACCCTAGGGTTAATCGTACTACAGTGTGTCATCACAGGTACCCTAGGGTTAATCGTACTACAGTGTGTCATCACAGGTACCCTAGGGTTAATCGTACTACAGTGTGTCATCACAGATACCCTAGGGTTAATCGTACTACAGTGTGTCATCACAGGTACCCTAGGGTTAATCGTACTACAGTGTGTCATCACAGATACCCTAGGGTTAATCGTACTACAGTGTGTCATCACAGGTACCCTAGGGTTAATCGTACTACAGTGTGTCATCACAGATACCCTAGGGTTAATCGTACTACAGTGTGCCATCACAGGTACCCTAGGGTTAATCGTACTACAGTGTGCCATCACAGGTACCCTAAGCGAAATTGAATAAATTATGTACAGAAGAGTTGCATCTGAAAGTGTGTACACCCACCTAGTTGACTGTAGCCATGTGCTCTTCAGATTTGGCATCCTGCAAGCCAACTTGTGCTCACTCTGTCTCTTCACAGAAACTGCAAGCACTTTGATATGCATACATTCGATGTGCCAGTTTCACAGTCCTCATTATCTGTCCACATGTCAGTGTTTGACCATGATGTTTTGCCCAGCCAACATACTTTGAATATGCAAACAGATAATCTCCTGTAGCCCGATAGCATTTCAGCATAGGAGTAACACTTTCAGTCAGCGCTTGGCTGTGAGCACCGAGTGAGGAGAGACAAATTAAGTTTCACTGTCTTGTCAGCCTTTGTAGGTTATGGAGGGTCACACACCACGAAAATCTTGAGCTGGCTTGCGCAAGTCGAATCTCCCTTTTCCTAAATAAATTTCCCTCCTATGCATGGCATATGCAGGTATGGTGGGTCCCTCCTTATCCTCAAGAGGTTAGGAGTGAGACTGGACCATGTGATGAGTTAGTGCCAACTACTACATGCATGACGTTCCCATGTCACAGACTACAGTCTACAGGCAACTGTGCAAGGGTAGAGCCTTCCATCTGGCAGTCATGATCTTGTGGACACCGGCCTATTCCTCGCAAGATCTGGCAAGGTTCCTAGCATAAGCAACACACCCCTGACCTACAACCTCCCAGTTAATATTTTAACCACTCAGCTAAAGAGATGTGCCATGGCTTCTTTCTACACTTGCAATACAGCACTTTTACTAGCTACAAATGCCAGACTGCTATTCTTACGAGTTGTCATAAGCATCATGCTCGCCATGTTGTTCAGGGCCCGTATTCACAACAACGATTTATCTTTTTAACAGTCAATTTATCCCCTAGCCCCGCGTTATCTTGATTGGTTAGATAAGGTACGCTCGTCAGAGGATCCTAGGTTGCGCTTTGCTATATATACTGAATTCCAGCCAAGGGAGAGCGGAACAGGCAGTTGGAATCGTCTGAGTTCAGAGATAAATCGGAGTTACAATAAATCGCCGTTGTGAATACGGGCCCAGAGAGCCATACAGGTATCTCATACCTATGCCAGGGCAACCTCAGACTACACATTTAGCAAATGCAAGAGAAATGACAAGTCATTCTCGTTGTTCAAGTTGTGTGGGCTGGCCGATCCAGGAAGCCGTGTTGCCACTGCACAGACAAGAACAACTTCCCCCTGCTCTAAAGTTCTTCAGAACTTTATCAGATGCAACCTCAAATGCTCCCAGACAAACATCCATTACGTTGCCTCGAGTCAACATCAAAGGGAAATTTCTGAGGGGGGCAACACTCCATGACTAGGCATTGCACTGGATAGATGCAGTAGTCAAGTAATGAAGCAACATCCCCGCAGCAAAGTGCAGTGCCGGTAGGTGTGTACACCAGTGGCAAAGCAGAATATTTTCCCCAAGCACGCAAGCCAGGGAAGAAAGCAGGGCAGGTTGGAATGGAATGGGTTCAGCAGCCAGTAGCTTTCCACTGCACACTGGCAACCAAGAATACAAAAGCACCACTGGAAGCACATTTTCGCCAAGTTTAATGGTACATCTTGTACAGAGAAATTTTGTAGGTTTCATTGATGACCCAATTCAATACCAATGCATTCCCCCAAAAGTCCTGTAAATAGACTAGAAAGAGTAAAGCGACTTAGCAATCTTTATCCAAAAAGATCCAAGGACCAATACAAACACTCAGGGAAAGTTTTGTTTTTTAAACCACAACCAGTAACTAGTTCCTGGTCATCAAATTTAGAATGTCATCCAACAGCAAAACTGCACTAACTTTCAGAAGAGGTAGCTTCCGACTTATGGAACATTAATTTACAATTCTGATGGACAGTTGCAAGATTGAATTTACTCTTTTTTTTAAAGTAACATGTACCAATACAAAGTCACGGTGATTCATACATTCATAAAAAGATTCCAGAATCCGGAGCCAGTTGAATGTAGTTGTGTGATGGGAGGAGAGAAACCAGGGGCTGCAGAACCCAATGAGCCCCCACAGCAGCCAGCACACAGGAGAAGTGCTGGGACTGCAACATTTTGAGCTTGCACTGTTCCCTCAGGAGCCAGCATCACCAGCCCCCCAGTGCGCTTTCCCTGCCCAGATTGAACCAGGTGCAGTGCACAACTTGTGGGAAATGGAAGCCTCAGCATCCACTTGCTTCAAAGGTGGAAAGACAAATAAAATGCAGAGGAGGGGGGGGAGGGGGGCGTCAGAAAAAAAGGAACCCATCCCATAACTAAAACGGGCTTCATGTGAAAATCATCGGCTGGTATTAAAATTAAAATTTAAATCAGAAGACTGCTAGAAAATCGAGAGGGAGGGGAAAAATCCACTTCAAAATACAATAGGGGGAGGGGGGGGGGGGGGGGGAAATCACAAAATATCAGTCAACAGCGAAGGTGGAAACAGCATGAAGCAAGAATGAAATTTAAAGGCATTTATTTCTGTAAGAGAAGATGGTGACATTACAGCAACAGGTGAGAGCACTATCAGGTTGTCCCTCCAAGTCCTGAGGTGACATCACTCCTTGCTTGTCAGTACTCGCAGTCTCTTTCTGGAAAGAGTTCAAGCCGTACACGAGGGAGTCCCAACGACACCTTCAAGCACAGACAACAAAACCTATCTGTTCGTTCCTGGTCCAAAAACTTCAGTAAAGTCACTGTGGGTTGGTTGTAATCCAAAACCATTCCAAAAATAATAATAAATCCATCGCGATCAAATCCAGCATCCTACTAGTGGTGGACATGAGGGAGTGAGGTGGCGGCATCATCCAAGAGGCGGAGAGGCAGCAGGACCTTGGTCTGACCAACAGCAGCTCGCCTCTCCCCTGGCGGCACCAGTAGCGTCTCGGGAGCCCTCTGCAGGTCCAGAGAGAGGACTGCCAGGTCCAGGTGCAAGGATTACTTGGTCTGATTCTTCCAGCCGGTGACGCGCTCCTCATCCATGGCGGCAGTCACAGTCACCTGCAAGCAGTGGGAGAACACCAAGTCAGTGTCACAGTGCAGCCAAGCCTGAGACACCCCACTTACACGCACCATCCAATGCGCAAGTCAAGGCATCTTGGAAGTTTGCATGATCACTGCCATACCTTGTAGGTACAGCAATTTACGTCAAGGTACTTCAACATAACATGGAAAAAAGTAACAGTTGAAGCAACCACGCTTCATTACCAATGTGTACGCTTCAGTTGGTCATGTTTTCCGTCATGGATATACAGTGCCTACATTCCACTAATAAAATTTAGAAGTCAAGACAAATCAAAGCCAAATGCATTTGCAATGACTCCTGAAACTTATTTTCAACCTTGGTTGCTTCTAAATAAGTCCTGATGTCAAAAACCATGGCTGCAAATGATGATCACGAGGTTGAGTGTTGTGGCATGTTCATTGCATGAGGGCGACAAACTAAAATAATATAATACTTTCTTTCACTGAGTCACTTTACAACTGCTTTCATTTCTTCCTACTTAGGACACTTCAATGAAAATAACATATAAACATCCATTCTGTGCCTCCAACTTATCACATTAGATCAATGAATTCAAAATTTGATGAGATACAACCTTACATTCTAGTGGGGGTTGTTACGGGGATCCATAAACGAAACAACACGGTCCCAGGGTTAAGTACACGTCTTTATGACCAATCACAAAACCATGCCCGTAACACTAACAGGGGTAGAAAAGAAAAAGAAAAGTTAAAAGAAGGTTACTCAGTTATCTGGTTCAACCGCAACATCCTCGATAACCTCAATCTCATAAAATGTACACCTAATTCTTCCGTTATTTCATTCCCAAGGGGAAAATAAAACTAAAACACAGCAGCACAAGTAAAATATTGGTTAGCCGTCTAGTATAAACATAAAACAGTATCAGTCAGCCTTCTACTAATATAAACATAAAATACGCAGGTCAGCCCTTGACAAGTACAAACTGTCGACTCGAATAAAAGGGGTTGCACCAACCTTCCACCTCTGCCCGCGATCTGCCTCTCTCTCTCTCTCTCTGCTCTTTGTCGTCTTTTCTCTTCTCTTCGTCTTCTTCTTCGTCTCTTTATCTGCTTCTCTCTTCTCTTCGACTTCGTCTGCTTCTCTCTTCTCTCAGCAGGCGGACCGCGCTCGGTCTTCTCTCTTCTCC
Organism: Theodoxus fluviatilis; assembly: GCA_034096865.1. NCBI lineage: Eukaryota > Metazoa > Mollusca > Gastropoda > Cycloneritida > Neritidae > Theodoxus > Theodoxus fluviatilis. The sequence goes on from JAWQFJ010004856.1 coordinate 44,968, forward strand.
ATACTTGGACTGACGACAGACTGACGGCTGACCGACCTCTCCCCTCTCTTCTCAGTAGGCAGACTCTAGGCACACTTCACCAACGCTGCCCTCTCCTCTCCTCTCAGTAGGCAGACTTTCAATAGGCAGACTGACCTCTTCTTGTCTCCTTCCCTCTCCGTAGACAGACTGTCGGCAGACTAATCTCTTCTTCTCTTCTCTCCTTACTTCAGCGTAGGCAGGCTGACCTCTCCTCTCCTGATGTGATGTGCAGACTGCTTTCTCTCGCTAACATAGCTCTCATCTCAAATTAACTCACGAACTCACTACTAGTCAGACCCCAGAGCAAACATCGCTCACCACCCGCGGATCAGAACTCAATTCCTACTCACTCCACCCTCACAGTGCAAATCCCACATAGCCTTCGGATCACCAACCAGCAAGGAAACCAAGTCCATCTCAAGTAAGATACCTGGGAAACAATGATCCCCATTTCAGGGTTCAAAAACAATGTATGTATGTATGTATGTATGTATGTATGTATGTATGTATGTATGTATGTATGTATGTATGTATGTATGTGGATGATTTCTATAGTGCCAATTCCAATAGCTGCTTAAAGGCGCTGTTCAGTTACATAGAGAAAAAAAAATGTTTTCAGTCCCTTTTTAAAAACAGAGAGAGTCTGACTGTCTGATGTGAAGGGGAAGGCTGTTCCACAGTCTTGGTGCTGGGCACTGGAACACCCTGTCCCCTATGGTCCTGCAGGCAGCGCTGAGGACAGTGCTCTTTCCAAAGATCACACAGATAGCTTGGCATTGTTGTCCTGTCGCGTATGCACCTTTACACAAGGGTGCACATCTTTTTAAAAAACTCTTCTCCAAGCACAGCCAGAGTAGTTCCCATAGCACTGGGGTTAAGGGTTGTCTGCGCGGAACCTTTTAGATCAGCCTGGCAGCAGAGTTCTGCATTCTCTGGAGGCGATCAGTTGACTTTGCCGGGAGCCCAAAGAGCAGGGAGTTGCAGTAGTCAAGGCGAGAAATGACGACTGCATGGTCTACTCTTTTCTGAGCATCTTCATCCAGGAAACGGCGTATCTTGCTTATGTTAATACAGATGGTAATAGCAAAATCTGCACACTGCCATTATGTTTGTACTGAGGTCAAGATGCTTATCAAAGACTACTCCCAAGTTTCTCACAAGCTCCTTTGTTGGCACACGAGGTGCTGACTCTGACATTTACTGGCAGCAACCACGCAAGGATTGTGGGGGAACCAGCAAGTGGTACATCCGTCTTATCATTTAACTGGAGGACGTTTGCTCTCATCCACTGCTTAATCTTGTCAATGCATGATTCAAGCTCTCCTACTCTGTCAAGTTTTCAGGTTCAGCGAAGATGTAGAGCTAGTCATCATCGGCAAACAGATGATAGGAATGGGCATGCCTCCACAGAATCTCACCAAGTGGGAGCATGTAGATGGAGAACAGTAAGGGACCAAGAACTGACCCCTGGGGAACTCCATTATTGATGGTGACTGGGGATATGTAGAAGGTCCAATCTTCACACACTGAACTCGTTCACTGAGCACAGCCATTCCAATGCTGCTCCATCAAGACCCAGCCTCTCTTTGAGATGTTGGATTAGGATGTTATGGTCAACCGTATCAAATGCAGCTGACAAGTCCAAAAATACGGAGATGACCACAATTTTGTCATTGATTGCCATCAGAATGTCGTTCTGGACTTTTAACCAGGCAGTCTCAGTGTTGCAGCCAATTCCACAGGCCAACTGCAGTGGATCACTCAGTTTGCAGTTGGTCATGTATTTGATTAATCATGATGCGATTACAGTGGGACCTGCGAATAGCGACCCTCTAAATAGCGACTACCCTCGCAATAGCGGCTGGTCAGAGCCGGCACGGATCGATTTCTTAAGAAAATTACCTCTAAATAGCGACTAACCTCGCTATTGCGAATAACGACCCCCCCTTGCCGGTCCCGATCGCTGTTTTTACTTGCGAATAGCGACTCTCTCTTCCCTGGGGCGGCATTTCGCGAAGTGTCTGCACCACACGGCCGTTCCCAGAGGTCGGTTTAGTTGAGCCGCGCTGACATGTATACAATGCTGGGGTCAGAAGTGGGTCAGGCAATCTAAAAATAACCTTTGCAGCCGATGAGCCTGCTCTAGAGCAAGTGAAAAGGCTGCTTGCCTTTGTCACTGTCAAAGGTGACAATGATGATGTGTCACAGGCCATGAAACTGAAAAGTTCTGTGGAAGAAATCAGACTTAAAGAAAAATCCAAAGCCACTCAGAAGAACATCAGTGACTACATGCAGATCTCCTTAGTTTAGCCAAAACTAGCCAAATTAATCCTCATTTTCACTTGAAGTGTGTACAATAAAATATTGAATGCCTTTAAAAATGGTTTTGTTGCCCTAGCTGTTAGGTTTCTCATGTCTTTTATTTTCTATCTACACATGTGCATGTGTGTGTGCTTTGAAATGTGTTCTTGATCATGATTAGACTTATAGAAAAATCCAAAGCCAATCACAA
>JAWQFJ010004856.1:52500-125000 GCA_034096865.1 Theodoxus fluviatilis
ACTGTAAAGATAAAAATTTTTAAACCTTCTGTTGCCATGGAAACCTTCCAAGATGGCCGCCACATGCAATATATTTAAAAATACAAAACTCAAAAACTACAACTCATAACTACACCATTTTTTTTTATTCAGCAAGATACACATCAACTCAAACTTTTTACAGAAGGGCATCAATTTCTATGCAGTCTAACCAATTTTCTGAATTTGAGGTCCACTATCCCATAAGCTATGCCGTGAAAACCCTGTTTCCCAGACACATTTTAGACAATTACAACAAGAAGAATGGGAAAATATCAATATTCTTCTGTAAGAATGAAGGAAACATAAGAAAGAATAAGACCTGTAAATTGCAGGGCTGTATCATGCTTCCCTTTTTTTCCTTGTATTTTCAAATATAGCAAAAACCGTATTTTGAGAAATCAAGGAAAACAAGATTCAATGTCCTAGTATTCAATAATCAAACTTCCCCAGTCATATGGCATTGCTGGCCCCTCATTTTGAAACATATGAACAACCTCCACAGCTAATATCTAGACAAAATCTTTCCTGAAACTATTTATAAAAAATTACAGACACTATAAAACCGAGTTGGACAAAACGCAAAATAAATGCTTATCAGCACAATGACTGATTAGACTGAAGAAATCAACTGGATGAATAAATACAGCAGATTCATGCATGAAAATCTCAATATTATTCTGTAATAATGAAGGAAACATAAGAAAGAATAAGACCTGTAAATTTCAGGGCTGTATCATGTCCCCTTTTTTCCCTTGTATTTTCAAATATGAGTGAGTCTCTAAACGTCAAATGGCCAACTGGTACATTTTTAAAATGGTATTTACACCAATAACTAATTAACCTACATGCTTCTTTTGCAGGTGTGTAAAGTCACAAATGGTCAAATAGATAGTTTTTATGCAGTTTCCATTTTTACTGTTTGTGCGAGAGTGAATAAATAGATTGAAAGGTAAAATTTCCAGGAAAACAGAGACTTCAAAACGTTACACGACAGACAGTGCCTCACATTACCTAAAATAACAGGAACAGAATCGCTCTTAAATTGAAACCCAATTGTTGTTTCAGGAAATAAAGTGTTGTCTTCAATAATTTGCCAGATATCAGGATTTCCATTTTTATATTTTTTGACTTTGAACGCCAGAAACTTCGTGAATACGAGCGTTACAGATATGGTCATCAGCAGAGTCTGCAAACCGAAAATTGCTACCGGCAAACCACAGAATTATTTTCACTGAAAATTTTCCATCGGTTGGGTATTGCAACAAAGAGTTAGTGTGTGAAATATAACAAGTTAGAATGCTTTTATTCACAACTGCCACCGACTTTTGTTTTTGGCAAAAATCTATGGTCATTTCGATCGTTTTGCTTTTTTTCAAATTTATTTTAAAAAAGGTGTGATTTCGACTTTTCTTCGATCCGCAATTTATAACTGCAACAAACCGGTTTTGACCAGATTTTGTGCCACCATTGTTGACTTTCAACATGCAGACTCCAACGCGTGGTAAGTGTTTGTATACACTCTCCTTTTTTTTTCTTTTTGGTAACGCTCGTGGCATCCGCTCTCAGCCAATCACGAGCCTTGACGCCGCCACGTGACCCAGATTTTGCCTCCAGCTCGCACTCAGCTGCGCAAATTCTGTGTTCCGCGTGATTCGGGTGTAATACTGCCAATAAACGTCGTTTAGCTTAAGATTACACCCGAATCACGCGCACCGTTAAGGTGCATGGAGTACAGTACCGCCGAGCAAGACGTTTGTCACAAAACGCAGATACATTGTCACGCTCGCTGAAACGAAGTCAACCTATTGGATGTAACTCAGGATACACAATCATCACAAAATTCTCCAGTGTGTTTTTGTGATGATCCCTTTCATGATGATTATAATAGTAGTGATTTTCCTCTCGCTAATGATGAGGTATCAGAGAGCGAGAATCGATAGCGAAGCTGTCATGCTGGCTGAAACGAAGTCAACCTCGCCATCATCGGTACTTCATTGTAGGCTCATATTGATTGTAACTCAGGACTAATAATCCCAATCATCACAAAATTGGAGGATGCATGGAAAGGATCTCTCACACCAGGTGGAACATTCAGAGCATGATGCTGGGGATTAGAGACGTGGAGGACCAGACAACCCTGCCAGTAGCCAGACGAGGACAGACTTACCTATTTTCAGCAGCTGCATGACAGCCTGACTGCCTGTGCATAATTTGAAGATGTCGCTGCGTTGTCATCTCAAGTGGACATTTACATCAATAGCAGGTAATGCATAACTATTTTTTGGTACAATTTTATCCACCAGGAATTTATGGCTTAAAAGACAATGTTCCTAAAACATCGTTATAAATCTTAGTGTGTGTTTTCCTGGGTGCCTTATCAGAGGAATCAGTTTTCAATTAAATCAGATTCCTGCCTTATCAGAGGAATCAGTTTTCAATTAAATCAGATTCATCTTTACTTTATTGCGTCTTATGACTGCTTTTGCATGTGTGTGTGTGTGCAGATTTCCCCTCAGTGTGCAGCAAGTAATCTTGTGCTTGTTTGTTTGACTTCAGAATTCAAATTCCTCATCAAAAGCTTGTTGGAGGTACAGGCGTAACGAATGACACAGGACTTTAAAAATAGCTCTAAAATCAAAGTTCTTTTGCCAATGAGGTTGATATTTGCCACATTAACATTAAAGACATTTCTTTTCAAGTTGTACGTGTTATTTTGCCTGTATAAAAGTTTTACATACAAAGAGAGAAAAAAACACATTGCAGCTGTACGAGTGTAACGGATGACAAAGTAATATTTAACCTTTTACCCTTTTTATTTTATTTTTCTTAAAATTTTCTTTCTCTTTATGTTAACCCATTCTGTTAATGTGTGTTTGAAACACAAATCATCTCATTTGTTGTTTTTTATTGCAAGAAAAGTGATCATTTACTTTGTCAACCGTTACACGTTTACCACACCAACTTTGAACTTTACACAGCTCCTAAGCACACATTTCTCAATAAACTATCTTTTTGAGTTAGGTACACACAGTTAAAGTGTCAGTCTTTATAATAATACCAAAATAGTGACAATTCAAGCACTTTTTTGAAACTGGGTTTGTGTAACGTTTTTGCCACGACGTTTAGAGACTTACTCATATAGCAAAAACCGTATTTTGAGAAATCAAGGAAAACAAGATTCAATGTCCTAGTATTCAATAATCAAACTTCTCCAGTTATATGGCATTGCTGGCCCCTCATTATGAAACTTGAACAACCTCCACAGCTAATATCTAGACAAAATCTTTCCTGAAACTATTTATAAAAAATTACAGACACTTCAAAACCGAGTTGGACAAAATGCAAAATAAATGCTTATCAGCACAATGACTCTTTTGTGCCAGGTCCCATCATAAGATACACTAATGTCTATGATGGGAATCTCTCCTCCAACAAGACTCTCCTGAAGATCTTCATCAGTTGCTGAGTAGGCCTCTCTGACAGCAGCAGCAGCACGCTCCAGGACCTCTGCACCCTCCTGAACTTCAACTTCTGCAAATTACAAGACATGGACTAAATATATGATCATATTCATAAATACTAACTGAAAACAAAGCTTAGATAACTGCAATAATCAATTCATAGGAAGCAGTATTCATGGATTTAGAATCATGTCAGAATGCGACAAAATACCAATAATTGTACACAGATCAATGTAAGAAATTTAATTGAGCAAGATGATTGTTTTTCTTACCTGTCAGTAGCCGATCGTGGCGCTGGAAGGTCTTCTTGTGCATTCCTGGCAATCCGAAGATGGTGCTGAATTTCTCTTGAACCCGATGGCCTGTCCCAACCACATGACTAAACAGAGTCATCAGTCTGTTGACTTCAAATGCCACGTTCTTCTTTGTGGACCCTCCCACTCTTGGAGAACTCAGTTCATCGGCTCTGAAGGGGCATTTGTGACACAGGAGCTCCAATTTAGTGGAAAATCCTTGATTTCCCACCTTCACAGATGCCTACTTCCAGTTGATTTTCAAAACATTCTGGGCAAGGAACTTGTGCCAGCAGTTTCGTCAACTGATCCACGTGGGAAATCAGCCACTTCTGAGACTGAGCATCTCCACAGGCAAAGTCTGCACTTCTGCTTGCTGCTATTTCCAATTTCTTCCGAGATGCAGAAACCGAAGTTGATTCACTAATTCCAGCTTGGGAAGTGGATGGAAACGGTTCTTGAGTTGCACAATCAGTCGACGAAGTGGATGGGACTGGAGAATCTGTTGTTGACATCGGTGCAGGAGGTGAAATAACTGATCGCTCGTGCTGTGTTGACATCGGTGCAGGAGTCGAAATAACCGATCGATCGTGCCACGGAGAATCCGTTGACATCGGTGCAGGAGGTAGATCCTGCCGTTTTGCAGCCCTGGCAGCTTCTAACTGCCTGCTTCTAACTAGTTTTCCTTTCCTCGGCATTTGGCTTCTTCAGTGCACCAAAATCACAATAATAATTCACGCGAAGAGTTACGAGTAGATTCTGCGATCAACCTGAGGCGCCATGTTGTCGTCATGCAGTGGAGAATTGTGGGAGGAATCCTAAGCTTCTGATTGGCCCACGTGACCATTTCCTTTGTTCTCCCGCAAAATAGGCTCTCCTATTGAGGTCAACCACGCTATCATCAGTTAGTATAGAGGAGTTCTCTCCCTTGCAGCATTCTCCTAATGGAAAGAGCTACAAAATGATACCAAACATGTCGGCATTCAAGCTTCGATCGTGTATGTTGTCAAGTGGAAAACAATGACACCGTCAGCCCCAAAAAGCAAAGAAACAATTTATTTCGGTGACAGGTAGTGTACATTTAAAGATTTTATAAATATTTTCGAGCACATTTCACACTTATAAAGACCGGCGCTGGTTAGTAAGATGGTTATGCAACTCAAATCTGCAATAATCCCAACATCGACGAAAATCAAGAAAATAATGAGTTTGCACTGCCGTATCCCCCCTTAAATCCCTGTTGCACCTTTCTCCAACCTTGATGTTATTCCTGTTCCGCCCTTTTCCGTCTATCTTAGGCTACTTTCATAGCTTCTTTGTAAGACAGGCAATTAATTGCATTACAGGGACATAGTTAACCTATGAAAAATAGCCAAAAGAAGGACGGAACAGGAACATTGCCAAGGGTGGAGAAAGGTGCTACTGGGACTTAAAGTGATAAACATATGAATCAAAGCCAGAGAGGGGATCTGTTTTGCATTTGATTTGAGAGAGTTGCCATCTGAGTGGCATCACATGGAACTACCTATTACATGGAGAACATTCTCAGCACCCTGACAGTGACAAGCCACGGAAGGCACAAAGCAGTCATGTTACCTGTAGGTCACTACGCTTGATGACGGGCACTTCCATGTTGTGGGTGGAAGGGCAGATATCTTCGTATTTCTTGTTGGTGAAGACATGCAGACCCACCAGGTGAACCTGGAAAGAAGGGCAAGTCAGCATGGATTCAAGGATTATCCAGTCTTGGCCTGCAACTTTTGCTGCACCAGTCAGTGAGTGGACTTTGCCATTCCAAGCTTATAGGGCTTTCTCCCAATTTCCATATACAGTATATTCTCTAATAGTCGCGTCGGGCGCTTGAATATTTGCAGTCCATATCACCCACTGTTTTCACTGAACACAGCTATACATTCTATCTTTATTTTAAGTCACATTGTTAAAGGGGCAAAAAACATTACCATAGAAATGAAAACCACTTTTAGAGAAATTTGACTTTAAAGTTTGAGAAAGTTTACACTTGTATAACAATTGAACAAAAAAAGATACACATTTCTAACATGATTTTTCAATTTTGGTATCCATTTCTACATATGCAAGCAAACTTTGAGGTAATAAACTTCATCCTAAGTCTATCAAATTCAAAGGCAAAAGCATCAACCTTGAAAATAATCCACAAACTAGTAAGAAACATGTGATCATGGAGGCAGAGGCAGTTGTCCCCATCCTCTTGGTGACATGGTTGACACAAGAGAAGACCTCTATCACAGTGGCAATACCACAGTGTGAAGTTCGCCCTCGCTTCTGCCAGCTTCAATCGAAGAAAACTGAAAAGTCCAGGTGTCCATCAGGATTTGGTTCACCAATGTTCATCTCGGCGTACAGCACTTGCACTTGTTCCGCTGCCTCCTGAAGGTGCTTGTCAGCTGCCCGACGAGCTCCTGTGTGGACAGCTTTCTGGTAAAACTGCCAAGTCTTCAGGTGCATGGGCGGTGGCATATTCATCAAAGCAAAAAACCTCTTCAATTGGGTAAATCCGATTCCTGTCGAGGTTGCTGCTATGACGAAGTGGCGGTTGACATCGAATCCTCTGTACGTAGTGCCCGTCTTGGATGATGTTGCGAGCTGACTGATGATGGTGCCACACGCTGAACACTGAACTTGAAGCTGGCAAGCAGAGCCCATCCTTGCTGTTTCGACCCCCGTCACTCGATAGGGCTGCTCACAGCTCTCACACTCGAAGGCAGAGAATAGCTCGTTCAGACTCCTCATACTGACAATGAGGTTGACATCAGTCTGATCAGAAAGGCCTGCGCTCGTCACGCTTGAAGTAGCAGGATGGAAGCGACCCATTTTCATTGCGGACACTGATTCAGTCGACTTGGAGACTGTTGGTGTCAATCTGGATGCCGATTCAGTCGACGTGGAGGCGATCGGTGCTAATTCCCCAACTCTGGAGGCTATTGGGGTCAAATCCTTACCTCTGGAGGCAACATGTATGAATCTTCTGCTTGAAGCTTGCGTCTCTTTCTCTTTTTCCCATATTGATGTTGACTGTGCAATTTCTTCGGTTTCTTCGGCATTTTTGCGTGCTGCAGCGTTCAAACAACAGCCATCTTGACTCGGCTGACGTATGCTAGTCGTTATACACGGGAATAGCCGATCGTTGCTTCGGGCATTTCCGTAGGTCACTTCCGCTGCGATCACGCGCTGGCCTCGTGAAACCTGTCCAATCACAGGCAAGCTCACTAGCCAACCTCTATTCTCATGGCTTTCATTGGTTAGCACTGGCTTCCGATTTTTGCTTCGTGTTCCTCCATACTGCATTCGTTTCCTCCAGAAATAGTCGCGACCAAGAGCCGAGTGAAGGCGCTACACACTGATACCAAACATGAAGCATGTTTTGAGGAGGAAGATGCCTTAACCCTTTCCGACCGGATGCGACGCGCACGTTACATCTCCCTTTCAGACCGGATGCGACGCCCACGTCGCATTTGACGGTGGTGTGTCTCCATCGCATAGACTAAAATAGCTATTGATATCACATGATTACTGCTAGACATGCTGATAGCAGAGTCAAAATGCCTCCATTCAGCGTTTACAGATTGAAAATCGAGCTAATAGGAGTGGAGAAATAAATTTTTATCCGTTAGGTTTTGAAAAAAAGTTTATTTGTCGCAGAAAACCCGCGTGGCATTTGATAGTACTCCACTCCGATCGTTGTTCTAAAAATAGTCTTTGATATCACATGACAGACGCTAGGCATGCTGGAAAGCTTAGTGTATCCGCTTTCTTTCAGCACTTACAGATCAAAAATCGAGCAAGTAGGAGCTGAGATTTGATTTTTTTCACTTGAGTTTTGAAAAAAGAAATCGAGTTGTTGGTCGAACATCGGTATTAAATTTGGTGGAGCATACTTTCATCGCATTTCCTACAATTAGTCACGGATATGACGTGGCAGATACTAAGCATTCTGGGTAGCCAAATAAACACACTTCCTTCCCACGTTTACGGAGTGAAAATCGAGTGATTACAAGCGGAGAAACGATCGTTTTTGTGGAGAGATCTGATCTCGCGCAACGTGGCTGACAATCCTGCAGCGATCAGTGAAGGGAGTGATATCGAAGCTGATTCAGATGAAAAGGTCGAAACACTTTCGGGAGACTACTGTAGCGATCGTTTGGGTGCAGAACAGTCGCAGGAGTGGTTTGAGTTCTGGAGGAAAAGGAGGACGAACTCGAAGAGGAGTTCGAAGGATTCCAGGGAAAGTGGAAGTATGAGAACTTTAGACCATGCCTCCGCCAAGATTTTCGTCGAAAGGCTGGTTTCGACGCGACGAAAAGCATGGCGGAGGCATGGTCTAAAGTTCTCGTACTTCCACTCTCCCTGGAATCCTTCGGCATCCTCCTCCTCCAGAAACTCAAACCACTCCTGCGACTGTTCTGCACCCAAACGATCGCTACAGTAGTCTCCCGAAAGTGCTTCGAACTCCTAATCTGAATCAGCTTCGATATCGCTCCCTTCACGGATCGTCAGCCATGTTGCGCGAGATCAGATCTCTCCACAAAAACGATCGTTTCTCCGCTTGTAATCACTCGATTTTGAACTTGAAGGTACCCTGATATTTTGCATACTTTAAGCTTTCAAACAGTGTTTGAATCTTGCTGATATGTTGAATATAAGTTGAGTTATATACTTTCTTGTTGGCAATATCTTTCAAATGGCGAAAGGACAAATTTCTTAGATTTTACATATGTGTACATTATCTGTCATAATATTTTGCCAACTGCTCTGATTCTTTTGAAATTTTAATTGCAAATGTAAAAATGAATCAGCTTCAAGACTATGTAAAGTTTTTACTGTTTCAATGAGAATAAGTTGAGTTGAAGTGTATTTTGGAGCCAAAAAATTATGTGTTCTTGAAATTTTTCATTTTTGTCATCTTTCCAATTTTTTACAGGAAAATTTTGTACTCTAGGAGCTGCAGTCATGATGTAGTGGAGTAGCTTATTTATTTACCTTTCTAACAGTTTTTAGATCTTGTTTCTAGGATGTGTAGAAGAGAAGAAATAATTTTTTGAATAAAGATGTCGACTTCTTTTTTTTTCCTGGAAAAACCCTCAGGTTTTAGGGAGGCTTTTTCATCACGCACTGTAGGTCGTAATGGGTTAAGGCCTACGCACACGAGGCAACCAAAGTCTCTTGCCACGTTGCTTGCGGCCGGTTGCTTGCCATGTAGGCAGGCAATGCTGGAGACTGAGCTCGCACACGCTTCCACTGTGACCTTTCACCTCTCGCCACGTTGTATTTTTGGAAGCGTATTAATTCCCACGCTTGCACTCAAGACGCTCTGCATCTCTCCCCCGAAGGCTTGCCCTAGCATGACTGAAACTTAGAGTGACGATGGCGACAGTACTTCGTCATCTAAGCTAAGTAAAAAGATAAAAAGATCGTGTTGGTCTCGTGAATGGTTGACAAAACGACCAAGGCATGGTGCCTACTCGTGTCTGCTACAAGAGCTCCTCAACGAGGATCTCAAGGCAACAAGAACTTTCCTTCGAATGAGCCATGAACATTTTCAGGAATTGTTGCAGCTGGTTGGGCCTCAATTAATTAATCAATTTAATCTGAACAGTATTTTCATAACACAGATGCAATTTAAATGTATCGTATTCGTGGTATCAGACTGTGAGAACACTAGCTTTGTACACATTGTCAACAGATGCTTCGCGTTGTAGATGCGTTGACCTGCATTTGCATTTGTAAAATGTAGGAGCTTTCACGACCTATTGATGCATTCAACATACAGCTTTGATAAATTAATGCTGTTCATGGCTTACATTTTCTTTGGATGGGGTTTCTAGTATCCCGAAATACAGCGTTTTCTGTGCGAAGCGTAGACATCTCCGCCATTTACTTTTGCGAACAGTCGCGAGAACGCGAGAACGAGGCTCTAAAGTCGCCCGGTGATTGGTGGATTCACAGAGAGTGGCTGGAGTGGCACGCCACTGCCCCCAAAACTAGAACAGGTTTAAACACGAGCAACTCAGTTGCTGGTGGCGTGGAAAGTTGCTTGGAATGCCAGTTGCTTTCAACCGACATCGCACACGAAGCAATGTATGGCGAGCAATCGAGTTGCCCGAGTGGAGTTGCCTCGTGTGCGAAGGCCTTTATCCAAGCACTCAAAATGGCACTTTTTGACTTCCAGGTTAGGTTTTTTCACAACTTCAGTGATGGGTACCTCTCTAAACTAATTTTTAAAAAATGAAGGAATGAAAAGCTGGCAAATTGATCGTGCATATGTGTTATTGAGACTATGTAGACCTCGTTTCCGAGTATAACTAAACTAAAAACTCGATTTTTGACAATTTTTCACGAAAGTGGCTACGACGCGTGCCCCCTTAACCCTCCGGGTGTCAGACTATTAGTGCCCGAATGTCACAGTTTTTTTTCCTGTTCACGGGTTATGTGCCAAATGACCAAATAAGCATACAGCATGCAGAAATAACACATACAAACTATATATATATCACTAGAAAGCTTATTAAATCAGATCAAGGCTTGACAAGGAAGGGGGAAGAGATCAAGCGTCCTACCAGAGAAATAGTAGAGGCATGCGGCAGCAGCAAGAGAGACAAAATTCCTCTCCAGGAGAAAATCGACTGAGTCGTCGTATACACCAGGCAAGGATAGAGTCGAGACCTACCCACGACCGCAGAAATGTCAAAGCCTTTGCCGGTGGAGTGCAAGCTCGACAGGACTTTTCTCTTGCCCAGGGGCCTTGGGTCCAGAGGAATAGCCAGGATTTTCCGGCCCTCGGGACAGGGAGTCAGAGTGCTGGATTTTCTGGACGACCTGAGGAAACTGGACAACATCCGCGCTCTCAATCTGCCCCGAGAGCTTCTTCCACTCCAGCATCTAACCCGCTACATGGATGAGAGTGACATGAACTACTGCGCTCCCTGCACTTGCAGGGGGGAGCAGCCGCTTCCCAGGGCGGGACCAGTAATATGTGTAGAGACTGAGGGACATGAGTTGGCGGAGGGGAAGGACAGTGTGCTTGGAGCAAGGAGTAGCTGCGGAGGAAACTGACCTGTTTTTTATTCCCAAGGTTCAAAAAGAAGCCTTGGTAAGTGATCTCCTTTTCTCTTTCACGCGCTATTGATGACTCTTTTCTATGTAGTGCATGGGAACAGATTTGGTGCAGCTCTCATTTGCAATGACCTGAACTTCTGTACCTGTTCGTGCCGAAACTATAAATAAGGAGGAGATAAACATTTCTGGCTAATGCAGTGATATTTAGTGTTGAGCAAGGAGAGAAACAGAAAACACAAATTAAATGTGATAAAAACATTATATATTAGACGGCAGGAGAATGAAAGAGTGTTAACTTCAAAGTGAGAAAGCACTAAGTTATTTACAAATCGATACTGTTTGCTGATAAATACATGAAGCAGAGGAGCCCCACCCCCCCAACCCGGATCTGTCTTGAATATGTACATTAAGCGTTGAAACAATCAACATTTTACTTAGATAAGGAAAAAAACTTACGCGCATGTATTAATGTGATGGTATTTGAAGGGTTCGTTGGTTTGCTTGTTGTTTTTGTTAGTTAAGTGTACCCGTGTATTCACTGCATGTGGGCGCAAATTAATATCTTTGAGACTTGACGCAGTGTCTATCTGTCCTCGTAGATGCTTTTGTTTTTTTTCACAAGTAGCATCACAAATGTCTTCCCCCGCTTCCTCTCCTCCTCCCTCTCTCCCTCCCCCTTACACTCTCCTCTTCCCTCTTGCCTTCCTCCCTCCGCCCCCTTATAGGAAGCAATGTTTAGGCCTATCAGCCATTGTTCATCCATACATGATTTAAGTACTCTTGATAGTGGTGGGTGGCGGTAGTGGCAGCTTCTTCTTCATTAATAGTCGGAAATGCAGTAAAAACACGTGCAGATCAAGCCGAAAGATTGTGTATTTTTGTGTTCTCCGCATGCGAGGCGAGCCAAGAAGTTTAATATGAGATTGCAGTATAGAACTGTACGAAAGCTGGCAAACCGCGAAAGGAGAACGTTATACTGAATGCAGGATTTACCTTCTTATGGGAAAGACCAACATATTTCTTCAGGCGGCAAACCCAGATCCAGGTGCGCTTACTTTTCCTCCCTTCCCACATTTCCTTATGTTGTTAATGCTTACATGTTCAGAGTCGAGTTGGATATTTTAGGAAATCAAAGCGGGTTAATTAGAAACTTATAGATATGTCATGTTGTGCAAATGTGGAGCTGTGCTAAGAAGCATTGCGTAGGTAGTGTTGCAAGAGATCTGTTGAACGTGATTGACTTTATTGTTGTGGTAGATGCCTTACGGTATATATTTTGCGAGGCTGGGTTGTGTGCACAGCCCTGAGAGTGTTACTCACACCTTTTCGAATTTTTCGTTGTATGTTTTTATGTTTTTTGTGTGGAGTTTTCCTTTCGTTTAACTTTTTTTTCTTGTACGACGGTATGGGGAATGGGGGGTGGAAGTGTAGGGTGGGGGGTGAAGGGGGAGAGAGAAGAGGTAGACGTTGGGGTTGGGGCCAAGAAATGAATGCAGAGGGTCTGATTGATAAATATGTTTGGTTATGGCAATCTGGACGTGCCTCTATTTTTCTTTGTGGTTTTGTTACAATTGGCATCGCATTCTTCTTTCTTGTTACGTGGTGCAGCTATCGTTGGAGTCACCACTGGGAAGTGAAATGCAGTCGGCAAAAAAGGAATTCTTACCATTTATTATGTCTGATTTAAAAGTAATATCTATGAATTGTAGGGGACTTGCTGATCCGCTGAAGCGAAGAGATGTGTTGAACCATTTAAGAGCGTACGGTCCCTCAATAATAATGCTCCAAGACATTCACATTGACAAAGACACTACCAGCAGAATGCTCCTTGAATGGGGTTTGGAAGGATTGATTGCTCCTGGTACTAGCAGGGCAAGAGGTGTGGCAGTCTTATTTAATAACAATTTTGATTTCAAAATTCATAGTTCCATTCTAGATCCAAATGGTAACTATCTTTTAGTTGATTTGTCTTTTAAAGACAAGAGAATAACATTAGGAAATGTTTATGGGCCAAATGATGATACACCTTTATTCTATCGTACCCTTTTTGGATATATTGATGATATTGGAAATCAGGAAATTATTCTAGGAGGTGACTGGAACTTGATATTGAATCAAAAGAAAGATAGTAAAAATTATGTTAGGCTTAATAATAAATTAGCTAGAAATGTATTATTGGACAACATGGAGAGTTTTGAACTGATAGATGTATGGAGAACAATTCATCCGGATGCAGAACGATTCACATGGAGAACTGCAAAATTCCAAAAGCAGGCTCGATTGGATTTTTTTCTTTGTACGAGTGGGATAGCACAGGCGCTGAATGATGCACAAATTGATATTGGCTATAGATCAGATCATTCATTGATTACTCTGTCTCTCTCATTTGGGCATAAGAGAGGACCAGGATTTTGGAAGTTCAATGCTTCATTAATAAAAGATGCAGGCTATGTCGATCTGGTAAAAGATTTGATTAGGAAAACTATTGAAGAATATGCGCCTACACCATACAGGCGGGAGACTCTCATGCAGATTTCCCCATGGGAATTGCAGTTGACAATACCCTTGAGTACATTTATAGACTATCTATTGATGATTATCCGACAAAACACGTTGCAATACTCAAAAAAACGCAAGAGAGAGAGAGAGGAAGAGGAAAGGAAATTGATAGAAAGCATAAGATGTTTAGAGGCTAACTTGGAAGCAAGTGTAGGAAATATCAGTGACAAGCTTAAACTTTTAGAGACGCAAAGAAAAGCACTACAATCATTGAAAGAGGAAAAAACAAGGAGCGTTATAATTAGATCAAAAGCTAGGTGGATAGAGGAAGGGGAAAAATGTACTTCATACTTTTTGAGCCTTGAAAAAAGGCACTACACTGACAAGGTGATAAACAAGTTGGTAACTGACGACGGACATATTCTGACGGCTCAAAACGACATACTTGCAGCTCAAGCTAAATTTTATGAAACTTTATATAGAGAGAGAGAGGATGGAAGAATGAAAAATTGGCAGGACATGGTGTCAGTTGAAAACGGCCGAAAATTGACTGAGGAACAAAAAGCTGAGATAGAAGGTCCTCTGACTTATGGTGAGCTCACAAATGCACTTAGATCAATGTCAAATAATAAAACGCCGGGGACTGATGGCTTTAGTGCAGAATTTTTTAAATTCTTCTGGAAGGATCTGGGCATCTTTATTCTCAGAAGCTTTAACGAGGCGTATGAAAGAGTTGAATTGTCGTCTGTCCAGAAACAGGGAATAATTACCTGTATACCCAAGCATGATAGCGATAGAACTCGCTTGAAAAACTGGCGCCCTATATCACTTCTGAATGTATTATATAAGCTAGCATCATCTTGTATTGCTAACAGACTGAAAAAAATGATACCCCACATAATAAGTGATGAGCAAAAAGGTTTCATAAAAGGAAGATACATAGGAGAAAACATCCGGACAATCTATGACATTGTATACGAAGCAAGAGAACAGAACATTTCAGGGCTCCTACTCCTAGTTGATTTTGAAAAAGCTTTTGATTCTGTGTCTAGGAAGTTTGCAGAGGAGTGCCTTCTTTTTTTTGGTTTTGGAACTTCAATCACTAATTGGTTTCGAACTTTAACAAAGGGTGCAAACGCGTGTGTACTCCAAAATGGTCATAGGTCCCATTTTTTCCCAATATTGCGTGGAACCCGTCAGGGGGACCCTTTGTCATGTTACATTTATCTCCTCTGCGCTGAAGTCCTTAATATCTTGGTACATAAAAATAAAAGCATAAAAGGAATTCGCATACATGAAGAAGAACACATCATTAACCAGTTTGCTGATGACACCGAGTTCACTTTGGACGGAACGGAAAAATCATTGGAAGCCACCCTTTACACCTTAAATCTATACAAAGAAATGTCTGGATTAAAAATCAATCCTCAAAAAACTAAGGCAATCTGGATTGGGGCAAAAATTAACTCTACGGAAAGATTGTGCAGGGAGGTGGATCTGAATTGGACTGCTGAGCCTTTTAAAGTGTTAGGAATTTCTTTCACAACAGATTTAAATGGAATGGTAGAATTAAATTTTGATGAGGTATTTAAGAAAATCACGAGACTTCTGAATGCATGGAGGAGGCGGAATCTTACAATATTCGGTAAAATCCTGGTGATAAAAGCATTGGCACTTTCCAAACTTACTTACTATCTCATAAATCTACCCAGACCACCAGACAGTTTCATAAAGAAGATACAACATGAATTCTATAGGTTCATTTGGTCTGGTAAAATAGATAAAATAAAAAGAGAAACTCTTATGTTAGACTATGACAAAGGGGGTCTAAAAATGATAGACATAAATAAATACAATGATGCATTAAAACTGACATGGATGAGCAGATTGGTCCAAACCCCTGCTCTCAATATTTCCTGTAAGCGGGTGGATGCCAAAGTGTTGATGGAAACGGGGGGATATATAAAGAAAACAGTGGTCGACAAAATAAGAAATCCTTTCTGGCAGCAAGTGTTAATGGCGTGGAATAAATTTTTGATTCGAAATAAACGTAAATCAACAGGAAGTTATTTGCAGCGACCGCTATGGAATAACGCAGAATTTGCTGACAGCGGTTACTTATTAAGAAGATGGTTTGATGTTGGGATAAAAACTGTCAAAGACATTGTGAAACATAACGGAAGGTTTAAATCCTTTGAGGAGTTACAGTCAGAATTCAATTTTCAAGGTCACTTTCTTGAGTATGCTAAACTACTGCAAATAATTCCGTGGGAATGGAAGCAGGAAATGGAGCAAATAGATATTCGTACTGAGGAAAAACAGCACGAGCCCTCAATTAGAGCATTGTTGCTTTCAAATAATAGCAGAAAGGCTAGATTCTTCTATGGAATGATGCAGAATACATGTATTCCTACGGCACAAAAAAAGTGGGAAAATAAACTAGTAAAAATTGACCTGCCCTGGGAGATGTATTACCAATTGCTTTTTAAATCTTGTCAAGAGGTGAGACTCAGAGTATTTCAGTACAAGATTCTCCACCGTATTTTGCCAGTCAATAGTCTACTGTATAAGATGAAGCTCACTCAGACTAAACTATGCACTTTTTGTCAGACTGAAGTTGAAACAATAGGGCATCTCTTTTATGGATGCAAATACAGCAGATCCCTGTGGGTAAAATTGAGTGATGTCATTAAAGAAAAATGTGATAGAGAAGTAACTTTTACAGAACTAGAGGTACTTTTTGGAAAATTAAATGAAAATGCAAACATTAATCATATCATTTTGCTCGCAAAAAGGCATATTTATCATCAGAGATTGAATGATTTGCTTCCAGACTTTGTTGATTTCACTTTTTATCTGTCCAGTATAATTAAGCTTGAGTATATTGCTGCAAAAAAAGGAGAAAATATCGAAAAGTTCAATGATAAATGGAGTGAATTTATCAATGCTGGTGTCATTATACTTGTGTAAAATGGAAACTGTGACATTGGTTCGTATATATGCAAATCTATTACAGAGGTCTGCAGATGTTTTGTTCTTATAAATGTGCATGTGGGTGGGGTGGGGTGGAGTGGGGTTGATGGGTGATGGGGCAGTGGGGTGGGGGAGGGGCAAGATGAAGGGTGTGTGGTTTTTTTTGGTTTTTTTTTTTTTTGTTTGTTTTTTCTCTTTTATATTTTATTTTATTTTTTTCCCACTGTATGTGTGTATGTGTGTGTATGTGCGGGTCTTAAGCTTCTTTTTTTTCCTCTTCACGTGTTGTAAGATATTGTGGTAAATAAAAAATTAAAAACTAAAAAAAAAAAAAAAAAAAAAAAAAAAAAAAAAAAGCTCCTCAACGAGGATCTCAAGGCAACAAGAACTTTCCTTCGAATGAGCCATGAACATTTTCAGGAATTGTTGCAGCTGGTTGGGCCTCAATTAATTAATCAATTTAATCTGAACAGTATTTTCATAACCCCAGATGCAATTTAAATGTATCGTATTCGTGGTATCAGACAACACTAGCTTTGTACACAGTGTCAACAGATGCTTCGCGTTGTAGATACGTTGACCTGCATTTGCATTTGTAAAATGTAGGAGCTTTCACGACCTATTGATGCATTCAACATACAGCTTTGATAAATTAATGCTGTTCATGGCTTACATTTTCTTTGGATGGGGTTTCTAGTATCCCGAAATACAGCGTTTTCTGTGCGAAGCGTAGACACCTCCGCCATTTACTTTTGCGAACAGTCGTGAGAACGCGACAACGAGGCTCTAAAGTCACCCGGTGATTGGTGGATTCACAGAGAGTGGCTGGAGTGGCACGCCACTGCCCCCAAAACTAGAACAGGTTTAAACACGAGCAACTCAGTTGCTGGTGGCGTGGAAAGTTGCTTGGAATGCCAGTTGCTTTCAACCGACATCGCACACGAAGCAATGTATGGCGAGCAATCGAGTTGCCCGAGTGGAGTTGCCTCGTGTGCGAAGGCCTTTATCCAAGCACTCAAAATGGCACTTTTTGACTTCCAGGTTAGGTTTTTTCACAACTTCAGTGATGGGTACCTCTCTAAACTAATTTTTAAAAAATGAAGGAATGAAAAGCTGGCAAATTGATCGTGCATATGTGTTATTGAGACTATGTAGACCTCGTTTCCGAGTATAACTAAACTAAAAACTCGATTTTTGACAATTTTTCACGAAAGTGGCTACGACGCGTGCCCCCTTAACCCTCCGGGTGTCAGACTATTAGTGCCCGAATGTCACAGTTTTTTTTCCTGTTCACGGGTTATGTGCCAAATGACCAAATAAGCATACAGCATGCAGAAATAACACATACAAACTATATATATATCACTAGAAAGCTTATTAAATGAACTATATGTTTATTCCCAGAAATATGACATATATGAGTCGATATTCGCTAGTGGTCACTAAAAGGAGGAACTGAACTAAAAAAATCAAACTCTATCCTGGAAGCTGATTTCTATGTATTTGTTACACGCAGTCTTGAGGTATCTGATTTTGGTGTAAAAGGAGCAGGACTTGATATCGTTTGTAAAATACAGGGTGCTGAAGTTTGTCGGCCATCTCGGGTAACATGCGTTACACCGGGACACCAATATGGCAAAATTTGATTTAAATAATACATAACCCAGTTTATTTTAACTCTGATATGTAAAAGATACTTCAATACTGCCATATAACCTGTTAAACTGACATTGTATCATAATTAATGTGTTAGTAAACAATATGACACATGGGACACCGTAACGCAAGTTACCACAACTCTTTAACTTTTCATTGTGCACATATCAATCACAACATTTTCATCAACTTTCACTTAAAAACTGAACATAATGACAGCATTTGTCTCCAACAGTCTTTATTCATTATACCAACAGATGGCCAATTTGGGGGATTTTTTTCTTTTTTGGTAACAATGTTACATGGGACGCATTACTCATGATATGGAAACCCTGGTCTTAAAAGAGGCATAAAACATTGACATAACTCATTTTCAAAAATTTGCTTGGCTAAATCTGCTTCCCAAAATATAATTTTGACCAAATTTAGTTATGATTAAGATGAAATATAGAAAAGATACTGTGGCGGAAGTGGAAAATTTGTCTGCTACAGATGAAAAAAATTGTTTTTCACTTTTTCGTTTCAATTTTCATTGCTAAAACTTTTTTGGGGGGTATTTTATGCTATTTGTGATGGAATATTCACAGAAATTTAAATGTTAGTTTTTGTCCAGGGAGCAATGTGGGTGGTTTGACGATTCCCTGGATCATCTTGACAGGGTGCCAGGCCTTGTCTGCCCACTCCCACGCCCGTCACGCTCCACCATGTAGTGCAGGTGGCAGTCTGCCCTGTCATCCGCAATGTCCAGAACCTGCAACATTGTACAGTGAAATTAGGGTTTGAAATAATTATCACACTCAGTCTTAGTTGTGATTGGAAATAAAAAATAATAAAAAACCCCACAAAAAATCCAAACTTATTATTATGATAATTTCCCAAAACAAGGGATAGTCATTGAGACAAAGGAAAACTTCATTGTGTGTGTGTGTGTGTGTGTGTGTGTGTGTGTGTGTGTGTGTGTGTGTGTGTGTGCATGCATGTGTGTGTGTGTGTGTGTGTGTGAACCTGCCTGTCTGTCTGTCTGTCTGTCTGTCTGTCTGTCTGTCTGTCTGTCTGTCTGTCTGTCTGTCTGTCTCTCCGTCTGCCTGCCTGCCTTAGTGCCTATGTGTCCAACTGTCATTTTATCATATTATGTTTGTTTTTCTGTCTTTTCTTCCCATGAAACAATGTTCCAGCTTTATCATAAAACCTACAAAACACACATTAAAATGCTTGTTTAGAAAGCTTAACAAACAATTCCCAATATTCCATTCAAAGTTACAAACTATCAAAACCATGGTTTGGCTAAAAAAGATGAAAGAAGGATCGATTGGTCACAACCATTACAAGGACACCATTTATTCACTCTCGCCCGAGTCCCAAGTAACGATGTAGCCAGTGACACGAAATAAATTTTAAACCATAAAAACAATGCATGATTTCATAAGCAATCTCTAAAGTTGTACAAAACCGATCTTCAACGACTTGTAGATACCCACGATTTTTGACTGCACGCCCCAATGTGTTAAAAAAAGCGAGTTCGAGGGTAACTGCAGTTCACGGGACACAGGCAAAGTAAACGAGGTCGAGACACAATCGTAGGAAAAATCTAATCGTATTGGATAATTAGGTGACAAATGTATTTAAAAAACAAAGATGGGTGTTGTAAAATCAATGTGTCTTACCTTTGAATGTTGATGGGAACAAGAATATTAGCCACAACGACGAAAAGTCGATCGAAATCCAACCGCGTAGTCGCTACTTGCGATTTCGATTCGCGCGGTTACGGCGTTTCCGGTAGCGCACAAATGGGACACGTCACTGTTTTTGGGCCCCAGTACATTCATATTTGGTCATTGGTGTGTAAAACGTCATGAATTTATGTGCACGACTCGGGGTCGAACGTCCATCGTCATTTCAAGCGGGAAATCTGTATATTTTTGTCCGTGGGGGATTTTCAAAGTTTGGAGGTCACAACCGTTTCACACGGGACACGACTTACTATTTTCATCAAAGGTGAGCCTATTTAATAAAATATCAGTCCTTTTGTTCATTAAAACGATTGTTGTAATGTGGACTTTCAATCATTTTGCCGTACACTGGGCTGAGTCTTGTTTGAGGATTGAGATAAGCAAATCTTGAATACCGACCGAGTGGGACACGCCGTGTAACACGGTTACCGCTATTTTCTTTTTCAGTTTACAAACTCTATTTTTAAAATGATGATTTACAAAGTGCTTCAAATGAGTGTTCTATTATTTGCTAAGACTACAGGACCACCATTATTCCCATTTATTTAGTACAATTTACACAATTTCAGTTTGTTCTGGTGCAGGTGTCTGATGTCACAAAAACAAGCGCCATTTTGAACACAATTTAGTCTTTTATTCAAGAATATCGTCATTTGTAAACATAGCATTGTGAAACCCTTGTTTGTGCCGCTTTTCTATTATATTAACTTCTCAAAAACAACAAGTCGAAATCATTTTTTGAACATCATCTTTATTGAAATTACACTGAAAGAGGGTCACCCTAGCTGTTGACCACTAGCGAATATCGACTCATATATTTTTGGCAAATTGAAATCACTTCTGGAATGATGCTTAAAATTATTTTTTTAAATCAAAGTCGTCTACCCACCTACTAAGGTACACTTTTATATGGAAGAAGGGTGACAAAAAGCACTTGACAAGCAAGCAAAAACATTATTCTACCCAAGAAAAAAAATCTGTAAGCATTGCTTGGCTACAAGAAACTTGGAATGGATTCAAATATTATGAGTGCCCACGGAATGCTTTCTGTTCATTTTGGGGTACATGATAATTGTGACCAACATAAGCATTCAAACTACAAGATATGTCAGCAAAACCCAGATGAAATTGTAAGGAAATGAATAAAGGTGAAATAAAAAAGTATCACTATCTACACACCTCACTTTTTACATTCATGATAAAGAAACTTTGTTGAGTTGATATCCTATCAGAAATGTGTGAACAATAATATAAGCTACTTCTGGTGAGTAAATTTTTTTTAAAGTTTTGTAGCATCTAATCTAAGACTATTATAGAAGCATGCAAATGTAAAAAGTCAAAGGATTAATTTCATTAAATGTCACTTTCCTTCCTGCTGTGAGCTTCAACATGCAAAATATCAAGACAGGAATGAGCAACTTTGCCTCAGCAACGAGTTCATCAGAGTTCAAAAAGCCAAGGTCAGAATAAGGCAATTCTGATATGCCACTATCAACAGAGGCTGTTCAGTCATCCTCCTCTTCCTCTCCAGCTCCCTCTCGTCTGCCACGCTTTGGAATTCCTCTGTAGTGATCCAACCTTGCTCACAGGCCAAATGGCATCCCACGTAACATCCTGGACAGTAGGTTCTCGATCTAATTCCGCCTTTTCCTCTGGTGGATGGACTGCAGACAACACATATCCTTTCCTTCTTCCCGAGATCGAAGTCCGAATCATTGTCGTTATCCTCAATCTCGACATCAGGATTGTCTTTGCTATCTATTACAGCAGCAAGAACCTCAAACGCACTTCGTATACATCGTAATCGTTCACTCTCGCCAGACATACTCGGCATTGTGGGCGGTCGAGTGCATGCTTTGTTTACATTATGTTTCCCGCTTGGATCGCTGTTTCTAGAGCCTTCTTTCCATGATCAGTTACTCAGCCAATGAAAACCTGTGTCTCAGAGAAAATATTACTGCGCTGCCACGGTTTTGGCTACGTAGATCACAAGTAGTGCTTCGTCTCCTCTGTTTAGATCATAAACATCGACGTGCGCAATGGCAATCAGTACGCTAATTCTATGAAAAATTCTTTCAAAACAAGCGCATACCGTGCTGAAATTGTTTATGACACTCTTTCAAACGTATATTCTGACTAGATTGTTCTTGAAAACCTCTGAATCATACAAGATTCGTTGTAATTGACGCTCTGCACCTTCGCGGAAGTGAACGCACGTCGCCATCTTTGTTGACATGTTGCCCTCCATGAGCGAAATAGGGGAGAAAACGATAACAAGCGCTTTTGTGGGTCCAAATATGTGTTTATTTTCTTCCAAAATGAATATTATTTCGAGAAATGATATAATCTGCCGTTTTAAGAACACCACAATATCTTTATCAACCACCAAAATTCTGAACCAACCAGGTCGGTTCAAGCAACCTGGCAACGATTCTTGAACCGACCAGATCGGTTCTTGGCACTTGGATGGTTAAGTGAAAGAATACTGGCACATAATAATATGCTAGCAAAAATTTCTTAGTTTCAAAGCTACAGATCACACAGAAATGGCTCACAAATCAAAGGAGAATATATTATCAGAGTAAGAGAGACATGCTATTACTTACAATTTGATTACTGCTCATGCCCTCCTCTTCCTATCACTGCCCCCACTTGCTCTGCTTCTAACACCAATCTGGCTTGCAGATATTGCCCAATAGTTATACTTCGTTTCTGGTCTGAATACAGAAGTAAACCCTCCCCTTCCTCAAATTCTCACCTCTCAATATCTCCAATTCCTCTTGGAGCCCAGGCGGCCATCAGAAGATTAGATCTCTGAGATATTCCAGTGTGTCCACTCTTCACATTTCTTTCTCTCACCCCCTCCCTCACATTCATATACACACAGAAATGCATGTGAGTGGGCGCGTTTGCTCCCCCCCCCCCCTTATTTTGCTTTTACGAAGAGCTGCCAGCTGGACAACATGTAGGACTGCATTGTGTATGTATTTGTAAGTGTACACCAAGATGAACAGAGGCATCATGCAACAATTATAATGGGACATGTGAATTTTCCTTTGCAACACTGTCATGGCAACTTGATGTCTACATGTATCTGAGTAAATAGTTATTTCAAAATGAATGAATGAATGAATGAATGAATGAATGAATGAATGAATGAATGAATGAATGAATGAATGAATGAATGAATGAATGAATGAATGAATGAATGAATGAATGAATTCATTAAGTAGTTTTGCAAAGCCACTTGAGGAGCTCCAGGCAGGCCAGCATAGTCTGGCAGTGCCTACCTTGGCATGGCCGTGCTTGCCAGTCTTGGAGGTAGACATTTCCACTATTTTGCAGGGTTGGCCCTTCAGCAGCACAAAGTCGTTCTTCCTTAGAGCTGAGCATTGCTTGGGCACAGTCTTGGAGGCACCAGCATCACCCCCACACTGAACATAATCATCGGCTTCTGCCATCTTTAACTCTTGTTCTGCAAAGAGAGACAAACCTGAAACAACCAAGCCACCACAATCACTCAACCTGTCAATTACCTTTGCGGCAGTACAACCCAAAAGCAAGGGTTTACCAGCTCATCTAATTTGCCAGGGCCCGTTCATTAAATTCACCCAATATCAAGCTGTAATGTCACCAGCATGGTACTGCCAGCATGACAAGCAGCAGCATAGGTCAACGTAGCATGTCTCTTTTGTATTTACAAAATTCATCTCAGCAGTGGGTAATAAAAAACAACCCAACACTGCAGTTTTCCTATCATGTGCACAAGAAAACTTTATGACAAAATTTGAATTTATTGCTTCAGGACATTTTGGCGTATGTCGTGGCTACTCTGACATGTTTACTGAATGCCCTGTCACACAGTAATTTGGCATCAGAAACATTTCTGTGTGACATTAATTAGGTACTGGCAGCCGCAGCCAGTGGTGCTGGGAAAGGTGCCTGCAGGCTAAAAGTTGCTGATTTACCCCATGGTGTTTATATAATTAAATTGAAAATTTTCTCACCAAAACTATGTGCAAAATAAAGTGTCAACCTTCGTCTGTCATTCTATGTTGTTTTTTATATAGATCTGTGATACTTGTGCGAATGCACTAAAAATACTAGATGAAACAAAAAATACGCTTTGCGTCATCAGTCGGAATGGCGTCTTTCACCGAGCATATTTACAGTGTGTTAGAAACAATAACTTTCGCGCCACCAAGAAACCCATTCCAAGTGTGCAAATTACTGAGTCAGCAAGACGAAGCTCCACAGTTTATTCTCGTATAAATATTTTTCCAAAATAAAGCGATTAAGTTAAAGAAAATTCTATCTGAAAATATGTCTAATTTTCAAAAGCTCATATCTCTGGAACTACACAACGGATTATATATTTTAAAAAGATGGAATTTAAAGCTCATTTTATGCAGAATTTAACGATATACGAAATGTGTTGGACAAATAGATTCTCGCAAAGCGCGAGCCAATCAGAGACGAGTACTCTCCGCACACTGGTACGCACCATGGCGGACTTTCAGTCTACGAGCGGTTGTGGCAAATCGGAGTTATTTGTTTGCAGCATCAAGTCTAGTCTTGATAAGTAGCCTACTTTGATGTCTAAACTCATTAAGTTACCAGTTCTGCAAGTTATTAAAGCTATTTTTTGCTATTCATGGCAAAGTTTACGCAGAATTAACAGCAAATGTTTGCCACGTGACCGGGTCAAAGTTGTATGTTGTGACTTGTGTAAATATGCATTCAAAGTGTATTGTATTTTTCTTTCTGCTGATTGATATCATCAAAATATTATGACAGGAATGTCTGTATGTTATAAACAACATAAATAAGTGTTTTGTTGAATTTTAGCAGGGTGTTTGGAAAAAAAATCTATGTCTATCATACTAGACCGAAGTGCAATCCCATATCGAATAGTGTGTTTGTTAATGTATACACACACGTGCCAATAACATCTGATTCTCATCTCTGAGGTACGCAGCCAAACTGCTGACATGTTTTTAAAAATGACCTTTTATAGAAATGCAATGCTATTTTATTTTTCTGTTTTATTTTCAGACTATGCACAATTCCAGCATCCGAACTCTCTCTCTCTCTCTCTCTCTCTCTCTCTCTCTCTCTCTCTCTCTCTCTCTCTCTCTCCCCCCCCCCCCCCCCCCTT
This sequence comes from Theodoxus fluviatilis, assembly GCA_034096865.1. Classification (NCBI taxonomy): domain Eukaryota; kingdom Metazoa; phylum Mollusca; class Gastropoda; order Cycloneritida; family Neritidae; genus Theodoxus; species Theodoxus fluviatilis. The sequence continues at coordinate 77,387 of JAWQFJ010004856.1, forward strand.
CTCTCTCTCTCTCTCTCTCTCTCTCTCTCTCTCTCTCTCTCTCTCTCTCTCTCTCTCTCACACACACACACACACACACACACACACACACACCACATGCACACACACACACACACACACACATGCATGCACACATACACACAAACACACAGACTACACTTGAAACGAAGGTCCAATTTCTATTTCAGCAAACTAGAGATTCTTCTTGGACAGCTATGGAGCAAGAGCATTTCATCCAAAGAAGAGTAGAAGAGGGACATTGTGTCATAAACATGCCAAATAAATGAAACACTTTCCAAATAGTAGTAAAAGCACAACACATAAAAACAAAACAATCTCTGAGTCTGAGTCAAAATTTTGGCTGCCAGTACCTACATTAATGCAGTCAGGGCCTCCAAATAGAAGTATACTGTGTAAAAACACTCTGGATGAGATTCACAAATGAAAACGCTTTCTTAAGACAACTGAGGCGGGCACTGAACTAAGCTGTAACAATTTTAATTTTCATCATCGTAACGTAAACAACCGCACTCCGATTTCCAAATCCAGTTCGGAGTTCCTTTCAGAACTGTTTTTCTTTGCTATCTCAGATATTTAAAGATTATATTTCCTGGATAGGCTTCAAATACTTCGCATTTCCTACATTTTACACGAATCACTAAATATGAATCATAAGACTATTACAGTGTTAGTATTAACAATAACAGCCCAGTTTAATCATAATTCATAGCAGTTTTCACTTCACGAGAAATTCGTATAAACAAAATATGGCATGACTCGTCGCCTCGGGACAGTGGCAATACACAAGCGGAGTTTTATCGTCGCTGAAAATGTTCTACAAACACACAACAAATAACATTATGGGACCCAGTTTTCCCTACAATACAGTTGAGTTAGCAGACATGCCATCCATGTGGTTACAACGAGCGACAGATGTCACGTGCTACTTCAGTCTCGCACTATAGCTTTATCGAGCACTTTTGGTCAACAACTCAGTTATCACAGATTTCATCTCGGATTATCAACATTACACAAACACGGTTGCATCAGGATAGCATGAAAATGAAATAAAATATATGGTTTGAAAATGTTTTGTCCCGTTCACTTTCCAAAATGGCTGCCAGACCGGCAAACTACTCAGCAAATAATACAGTTTATATGACAATATGCCATCAAATGAACACGCGGGGCTCCAAACTTATATAAAATTACTTTTTTTCATACAATTAAAAGTTTCTGTGGAATTGCACTCGATTAAAGACGGAAAAACTCACAAAATGTTAATATAGATAAATGAACTCACGTGCCAAGAGAGATAGAACGGACGGCCACAGAGAGGCGCTACGGCGCAAAGCGCGCATGCGCATATCACGTTTTGAACTTTTTCGAGAGTAACGTCCCTTTTTGCCGAAGGAGAACCTCACCTTGAATGCAATTTTTTGCAAGCATATACTACGAGTAAACACCAAATAGTGTTAGGCACCTGTTTAGCCGAGCCTACGAAATAGTTTTGGTTAAGGCAACATGCTTTTTAAAAAGGGGGGGAGGAGGTCAATAGGTAGGCCTGACTTTTTTTTCAGGAAGCAAGATTGAGACTACATATTTGTATATCACTATGTATATCATAATTCATATGTGAGAAAGAGAGATTTAGGGAATGTCATGAATGCAGCAGATTCATTTGAACATGAACTTCGCTATAGCTGGAAACATTTTTCCTGCTTAAATATTTACTTAAATATTCTTCTAGGCAAGATGAGACAGTGCACATTTTGTTGTCAACCTAAAGTTTGATTTATTTTTACTTTTTTTCTTTTTCCCCACAATGGCAAAAAAAGTCAAGTGTTGGCAGGAAAAAATAGGGTGAGTCAGGTTATTATAACCACAACTATATCTTGCTATTGACCTAAGGTCACTCTGCTCTTATAGTCTTTAGAGATGAATATATATGGATCTTCTTTGTCTGACAAGGATTGGAGGTGAGTGCACAAAGGTGCAAATAAGCATTTTGGGGACAGATGGCGTTAAAATGAGCCTTATTATCTGTCAAATTTTGAAGCATTAGTATTGTGAAATAATTGCTCTGTTACCATTGAACAGCTTGACTATCCTTGTTAATTTTTTTACATATGCTTTGGAGAATATGTCAGCATATACTAGCCAAAAGGTTTGCGCCACACAACAATGTACATGTGTATTGGGAATTGCATGATGACTCAGATGTGCTGCCACTGCAAGTTATGTGCAATGCATTTGAGTGGTTTTTGACTCACATGCAAAGCAAAAGTGAGTCTATGTACTGAGCCGTGTCGTCCGTCCGTCCGTCCGGGCGTCCGTCCGTCCGTCCGTCCGGGCGTAAAAACTTAAACGTTGGATTTTTCTCGGAGACTATTAAGTCTATCAACACCAAATGTGGCATGATGGTGTATGATGACAAGGCCTCAAAAAACATACATAGTGACTTGACCTTGCTTCAAGGTCAAGGTCACAGCCATAAATGTGGTCTCAAAAACAGTCATTTTTCACATTTTCCCAATTTTCTCCCACGTTATTGAGAATGGCGACCGTAGCTACAAGTGGTATATAGGTCAAAGCAAGCCCTATCTTTTGATACCAGTTTGGTTGACCTTGCTTCAAGGTCAAGGTCACAGGAGCTCTTCAAAGTTGGATTGTTTACATATTTTGAAGTGACCTTGACCCTGAACTATGGAAGATAACTGTTTCAAACTTAATAATTATGTGGGGCACATGTTATACTTTCATCATGAGACACATTTGTTCACATATCATCAAGGTCAAGGTCACTTTGACCCTTATGAAATGTGACCAAAATGGGGTAGTGAACCACTAAAAGTGACTATATCTCATGGTAGAAAGTGCCAATAAGCACCATTGTGCTTCCTATGTCTTGAATTAACAGCTTTGTGTTGCATGACCTTGGATGACCTTGACCTTGGGTCAAGGTCACATGTATTTTGGTAGGAAAAATGTGTAAAGCATAAATTTTTCTTTGTGTATGATGTCATTGGTAGGTTTAGTTGTTTGACCTTGACCTTGAAGGTCACCTGAAGGTCAAGGTCATATAAAGGTCAAGGTCAAGCATGTGAGTCGTATGGGCTTTGCCCTTCTTGTGTATTAATGTGTGTACATGTGTGTGTGTGTGTGTGTGTGCATGTACATTATGTGTATGTGTGATGTACATGCACGCACACACACACATACACACACACACATGTACACACATCCATACATACATACATACATACATACATATATACATACATACATACATACATACATACATACATACATACATACATACATACATACATACATACATACATACATACATACATACATACATACATACATACATACATACATACATATCAAAAAGACTTTATTCATGAAAATTGCACAAAGTCTGCGCACATGAACAACTAATGAATAAACACACTTTGTAACTTGAGCTGTCCGACCCACGAAAGAGATAATGGAGACCTACTTTGACATGTAAAGTGTAGAAGGCCAACACAACAACAGCTAGATTGTCTTGACCATGAAGATTAGCTATATACATGTCCACAATGGCACACATAGGTATGGGTTTTCATGAGTGGGCAAAATGTCAAACACAAAATATAGAGCTGTTAAGCTACATACATGTATATATCTGCCGAACCAAACATTCAGGATGTCACGTTCAGTGTAGACCCCTGCATAGTAGCTACAGTCATATTTATATTTATATACTCCTCAGTGAGATGTGAGTATAAGAGGCAGGTTATAGCATTCAGATGTTCATTATTATACTGAAATTTACTTGTATTCATATATCAGAGCATTTTCTTTTACATGTAATATTCCCTCATTTTGACATGAAGTACTGGGAACAGCTTTCATAGCATTATTGAGTTATACAAGAACCAACACAAGCAATTGGCATTCACACATCCCCCACCAGGACAAGTGTGACTGCATAAAGCATCCCAGAGAATCAGGTGAGGCACTGAAATGTATGCACTTACACACTAAAGCTTTCTTTACATACATTTTTTCTCACTTTGGCATAAGAGACTAAATACAGGATTAATCAGCACAAACAAGTAAAGTGGCACATGGATATTGCACAGTCAGGATCCACATTGCAAGTGTTAAAAATATACACATGTTCCTTTATTATTCCGAACACAGGCACAATGAATATTGAAGGTCATAATTCAGAAGTACACACCTCTCAACATGTTCTCCCATCTCCCAGCAAAGTTTCAGCTGTGATTCAAGGGAAGTAATGTCAATTATCTCCCTTAGACTGCACTTGACAGTCACCCCACTCTCACCCTGAACTGCATCATACCACTCTTTCGTGGGAAACAGATCTGCACCTCTTTCTCCAGATGATGAAGGAGCCAATCATTGTACTCACTGAGCAGTATCAAGCAACTGCTTTTGCTCTCTGTGTGTTTAGTCCTAGCATTTTCAGTCCACTGCAGAATCTGCTGTGCACACCTCCAAGCGACCCTATGACCAGCACAAATACTTTACATTCAAACCCAGTTTCCTTGATTCTCTGACAAAGTGGAAGGTACTTTTTGAACTTTGAATCATAACATACATGTATATCAAAATGACTTTATTCATGAAAGAATAGTGCAAGTCTGCACACATGAATAGGTACAGGAAAAAGAGTACAACACAAGACAGGACACTGCCTAGTAGCAACAACCCATGAGATCATTTCACACATTAACCACTCTGGTCTCTCCCTTATATCAATTAGCATTAGAAACAACACCAGAATAGGTATTTACAACAATCCATGATTACCATCACTTTCCTTTTCAGCAAGTTACGTTCAATCAGATGTTAATGATGTATACCCTCATTATTTCTCGACATTTCTCTTCACCCATGAATTTGATAACATTTCTTTTAACTTCACAAACACTTAAGTGAAGTCCAACCGCAAGAGTGGCAATGATATAATAAGGATGTACACATCAGAGGATCTCCACCAACATTGATACAATGCATGGCTGCAGACATGAGCACGTGCAATATTATAAAGCAATTGCAGCACAATAAACAGATTATTGATGCTGTTACAGAGCAAAAGTGCAGACGTGAATATGTGCATACTTGTAACACATTTCAAAGTACAGAGTTGTGGTGAGGCAATCCAAGGGGAGTAATTCTATTACCTCCCCTTTGCTGTGAAACAATGACTGGACTGTCAGTAGTCACTGAGTTCAACTTGAACTTCAAGTATATGTCTGCCTTTTAAACTCACCCCTCACCCGGCAAGACCTTCCTGCATCTTTGTTTCCAGATCAGGCTAGAGCCTATCATGGCACTGACAGACAAGTATCTAGCGATGCTCTTTGCCCTGGATTTGGCTATCCCTACCATCTGCAGTCCACTGACCACACGACTGTGAACACTTCCAAGGGCTCCCACAACAACAACACAGATCTTACAATTAAATCCGTTGTTCTGGATTTCTGCACAAAGTGGGAGATACTTGTCAAACTTTGCGTTGTAGCATTCTTCGACAAAAGCGTCGAATGGAACCGATACGTCCACTATTGTGCATGTGCCACTTTCACTGTCAATTACACACAAGTCTGGCTTGGTGTGACGCACGCCTTCATACAGCTGGCTACTGCTTGTGAAGTGGGACCGGGTCACGATCTGGTTAGTTAGAAGCAGAGCACGGGGGTTGACCTCGCTCACAACCCTTCGCACAATCTCTACCACTCTGTCATGTTGTTTCTGGATTGCGTCTTTGCTTTCTCTGCAGCCGTTGAGAATATGGCTGATTGTCTCTGATGCAAATACACACCTGTCACATTCATTGGGGTGGCTTGCAGGGTAGTAGGTGTGCAGCAGGGTGTTGCATTCTGCGAGCTGCAGTCTTGCCTTTGTTACAAACTTTGTTAGTTTATCGCTCAATTTCAGGTTGTTTAGATGGCATGATGACAGGATGTGGTTGATGCCTGGGGGACGCGCGATTCTGCCCTGTGATTCTTTCGCCTTTCATACTTCCACAAGCTTATCAAGCTGCAGGCTTTTGAGGAAGGTAAATGCGCTTGTAGCGTCTTTGAGGCAGACTTCTACATCTTCATCCACTTTGGCGCAGAGCACGTAGCTGTTGTTTTCTTGTAGCTGGAGCTGGACATACATATCAAATCACTTTATTGCAGAAATTTGTACAAAGACTATACATGCCTGCTAAAAATCAGCTATACAGAGGAGTGCTTGTTTCATCCTAAAACCCTGCTCGACTTTGCTGCCCTGCAAAAGAGTTGTAAAGGCCATAAAATAGTGACTGGATTATCTATCATGTATCTCTGTGCATGAGATAGTTTCTTCGGGCCCAAACCCTTCTCGAACCAATCATGGCTTACAAACTAAGGTATTTGGTCAAACTTTTGCTTTTGCGCTTTGAAAGATCCATCAGCATGAGACCCTTTGTGAATCTCAGATGTACAGTGCCAAGGGAACCAACTATCAAAACAATTATTCTTGTGTAGAAGCCAGCGTCATCGAGTGCAATGCATAGTTGCATGTACGTATCAAACTTGTGTTGATAGCATTTCTCAATGAAGGTATCATAGGGGTTGGCAATCTCAACGATAAAGGCGGCTGAGTTTAGATGGTCAATTACACATAAGTCCGGTTTACACTGCCCTATTGCATGCAGCCCTTCCATAGAGACTGCCTGGTTCTCAAAAACCTCACAAAACTCTGTCAACACGTTATCTTCCAGTTCTCTCTTCACTAATTTCACACACCTGTCATGTCTTTCAATGTACAGACCTTTCAGAAGGCTGCAGCCGTTTAGCGCATGCGAATTTGTGTCCGTGTGGAAATGGCACAGCTGACAAGCTCTAGAATAGGAATTTGGGTAGTATGTATAGTTCACCGCACAAGTTTCCAGGAGCTGTAGTCTTCTTTTAGCCACACATTTAGTGAGATGGTTCGTAGTGTTACCGTTGGTGAGGTGTGTATTGGAACATGCCATGTCTGCCACAGGAAAAGCCTCTCGTAAACTGCGCCAGTGGTCGAGGTCCTGCCTAATTTCTTTGTGTTTGAGTGCAGTGAACAATTTTGACGGGTCGGTGTAGTGCAGGAAGATTTCGTCGTCATCATCCGCTGCAGGAATCATGGCTGCGTAGAGATCGTTTCCTCATCAAAGTCTAATTGGATACCTAAACGTAGGCAGAGTTCATGGAGTTCAAGGTAACTTGAGTGTGACCAGTTGACCTTGCTATTTTTTTCAAGCCCTCTTCTTTCATTTATTTTGAAGCCCAAGAAGTTGTCATCCTCAAGTGAAGCTGCAGGAACCTTTCTCTTCTGCATGTGGAGTGCAAGACTGCTTCTGGCCGTTTCTCTTACTTTGCGATCGTCACTGTTGAGGACATACATACATACATACATACATATCAAAAAGACTTTATTCATGAAAATTGCACAAAATCTGCACACATGAACAAACTATGCATAGATGCATTTTGTAACTCAGGGCTATTCAACTCGCAAGAAAATGGAGACCTACATTGTCATGTTGAGTGATGAAAGCAAACACAAAAACAACTAGGTTATCCTGACCAAAAAGATTTGTAACATAAATGTCCACACTTATACACATAAGGCACAAATTGTCATGAGCAGACTAATTTCACCCGCAGAATGGATAGCTGCTGAGACCTGCATTCAAGAAGTTACATTGAGTCAACAGTAGATTGGCTGCAGTGATATTCACACTTACATAGTCTTCAGTTAGATCCAAGTTTATATGATAGGCAGGTTACAGCCTTTAGACATTTTGGTATTATATTGGAATATACATGTATTCACATATTATAGTATTTTCTTTTACATTTAATGTCTCCTCACTTTGACATGAAATACTGTAAACAGCATTTTTACATCTATGTATTGAGATATACATGCACTCACACACATACACTTTCTTTACATACATTCCTCTTGCTTTGACATAACAGACTAAATACTGGACTCACGTCATCTGGTGAAACGTTGATTTTAAAACATGCCTGCACCTGCACACATATTTTTGCTTAAGATAGTACATACATACATATCAAAAAGACTTTATTCATGAAAATAGCACAAAATCTGCACACATGAACAAACTATGAATAGATGCATTTTGTAACTCAGGGCTATTCAACTCGCAAGCAAGAAAATGGAGACCTACATTGTCATGTTAAGTGATGAAAGCAAACACAAAAACAACTAGGTTATGCAGACCTGACCAAAAAGATTTGTAACATAAATGTCCACACGTATACACATAAGGCACAAATTGTCATGAGCAGACTAAATTTCACCCGCAGAATGGATAGCTGCTGAGACCTGCATTCAAGAAGTTACATTGAGTCAACAATAGATTGGCGGCAGTGATATTTACACTTACATAGTCTTCAGTTAGATCCAAGTTTATATGATAGGCAGGTTACAGCCTTTAGACATTTTGGTATTATATTGGAATATACATGTATTCACATATTAGAGCATTTTCTTTCACATTTAATGTCTCCTCACTTTGACGTGAAATACTGGGAACAGCATTTTGACATCTATGTATTGAGATATACATGCACTCACACACATACACTTTCTTTACATACATTCCCCTCGCTTTAACATAACAGACTAAATACTGGACTCACGTCATCTGGTGAAACATTGAAACATGCCTGCACCTGCACACATATTTTTGCTTAAAAGATAGTACAAGGAGGAAAAGTGGCACATGACCATTGCACAATCAGAATCTACATAGCAAGTGTTTACATGTCATAACTTAATAGTACACATCACTTGACAAGTTGTTATATCTTCTTGCAAAGTTTCTTCTCTGGTCCAAAGTTCAAGGGAAGTAATCTCAATTATCTCCCTTAGACTGCATACATACATACATACATACATACATACATACATACATACATACATACATACATACATACATACATACATACATATCAAATCACTTTATTGCAGAAAAATTGCACAAAATAATGACATATCTGCAAAAACATAAGCCATGCAAGTGAGTGTCTGGTCCACTCGTAAATCCATCATACATTTGCGATGCCTGCTCATGTAATCGTGGAGAGAAAACAGGAGTATGCATCATTAAACTCCATTTACGGTTTGCAGTCCTCACTCCAGCAAAAAGCCCCTTCTTGCCCAGGCACGTCTGGACCCTATCATTACAGACAAGCTGAAATATTTGGCTAGGCCCTTAGCCTGGCGTTTAGACAAACCCAGCATCAGGAGACCTTTGACGAACCGATGATGTACAGTGCCTAGAGATCCAATTACGAGAACTACAACTAGAGTGTAGAAACCAGCATCACTGAGTGAGAGACACAAATGCATATATTTGTGGAATTTATGTTGTCCACACTTGTCCACAAAAGTGTCAAATGGGTTGGCAATCTCAACAATAAAGGCAACGGAATTGAGGTGGTCTATCACGCATAGATCGGGTTTGCATGATCCTACCAACTCCAGGCCTTCCATTGCGACCTGCTGGTTCTCGTAGACCTCGCAAAACTCCACCAGTACTGTCTTTTCAAGTTCTTTCCACACAAGGTGTACACATCTATTGTGCCTTTCTATGTACAAACCCTTGAGCTTGCCACAGCCGTTCAACGCATGGGAGTTTGTGTCTGAGTGGAAACCACACAGCGAGCATGCTTTAGGGTAGGAGTTCGGGTAGCAAGTGTTGTTAACAGCGTTAGTTTCTAAGAGCTGTAGCCTCCCTTTGGTGACGAATTTGGTGAGCTGGTCGCTGATATTACTGTTGGTCAGGTGGGGGGGGAGGGGGGGGGGGGGGTATGAGCACGTCATGTTCCCTGCAGGAAAAGCTTCACGTAACAGCCCGCCCTGTTGTTGTAGGCTGTGCCAGTGGTCGAGATCTCGCGCTATCTCTTTTTTCTTCAGAGCAGTGTAGAGAGCTGGCATACATACATACATATCAAAAATACTTTACTCATGAAAATTGTACAACATCTGTACACATGAATAAATTAAGGATAAATAGAATGCATAAACTCTCAGCCATTGAGTATCTGTACAGAACATAGACCTAATTTGGAATAAAGAGTAGTAGCGGCTAATCATATGGGATTAACTCATATCTCTGTTTGGCTACAACATATGATATGCCTTTGTCATTTGCAAGACCTTTATCACAATATATTATTTTTTCCAAACATAAGTTTACATTTATAGGCCTGTTAGTCACCTGTACAGTGTTTACCATCAGTTTGTTACATTGACTTTACAGACAGTTAGAAAATTATGATTACCTTGATGGTAAAAAACACTTAGAATAGTTAGTGGGTATTGACATGTGATCCTGGAAGCAGCATTAATTCATACAAACTTACTCATCAAGTAACACAAACCGGGAAAGTTGCAAACAAGAGTTGGCACATTAGGAGCCTTAAAAAAAAATTTTTTAATAGTAAGTACAATCAGGAGCCATTTCCAGTGAGTACACATGTTTCTGTTTGGGTGTACAGTATTTAACACTGTCTTATATTGACATTACACACAGATAGAAATTACCATGACAGAACTCAGAAGAGACACTTGAAATATTAGTGAACATTGAGATGCAATCCTGGAGTCAGCATTCTTTCAAATAAACATACTGCATCGATTAACGCTTGCTGGGAAAGTTGCAAATAAGATTTAACACATACCACAACACAATAGTATATCAGAGAACTGATCTAAGATGCACAAAATATGTTACAAACAACAAGTGTCACAGTCCCGCCAGTTCAACAGTTCAAGGGAGATCACTTGGATTGTTTCCCTTGCCCTGTTTCTGATCACCTATCAGCTGACTCGTGGATTAACTCACCCTATTCTGTCTTTCAATACACTTTTGCATCTCTTCTTCCAGATGATGAGAGATCCAATCACAGCACTGACAGAGCAGTATCTTGCAACTGCTTTGGCTCTTAGGGTACTTAGCCCTAGCATTTTCAGACCACTGCAGTATCTATTGTGCACATTACCAAGGGACCCTACTACCAGTACAATGACTCTACAGTCAAATCCTGTTTCTTTAATTCTCTGGCACAGTGGGAGGTATTTTTGGAACTTTGCATCATAGCAAGTGTCAAAAAAAAGCATCATATGGTGTAGAGCTCTATTTCCACTTTGTAGCACTTCCCATCAGCATAGTTTATTATGCACATGTCAGGCCTTCTGTGTTGTATACCTTCAAACCTACCAGTCTTCCTGCAGAAAATGCGTTTTTCTGACAACTTGGTCTTTCAGGATGTGTAAGTCTTCTTTCTGCTGTGATAGGTTTGTTGCCACAATGTTGAGGATTCTGTTGTGCCTGGCTTGAATGAGTCTCTTGTTCTTCTCACAGCCATTCAGGATGTAACTGGCTGTTTCAGAGTGAAATGCACATCTCTTGCAATTCTTGTTGTAGGACGCTGGATAATACAGATGCAGAAGGCTGTCACACTCGATAAGCTTCAACCTGGCCTTGATGACAAACTTTGTTACACTGTCACTAAGATGCATATTTGTCAGGTGAGAGCTTGAGAGTGTGTGGTCTACATTCTTGGTTCTGGCAATTCATCCCTGTGATTCTTTTTCTTACCACTGATCTACCCTTTTTTGGATTAGATTCTGCTTCATGCAGGTGTAGCATCCTTTTGGGTCACAGAGAACTATTTGTATATCTTCATCCTCTGTCAGCACTATGAGTATGATGTATTCATCATCCTCTTTGTGCAGCTTGAGGTTGAGTTTCACACATAGTTCATTCAGAGCAAAACATTGTGACCTAGGCCTATTCACCTTGGTTTTCTTTTTCACTAGGCTCTTGTGATCTGTTGCATATCCGACAAAACTATCACAGTCGGAGGAGTAGGATCCTTCAGTCAGTGTGACATCAGGGGCCTGCCGCGAGCTGCTTTTCCACTCGGAAACCCCTGGAAGCAGTGACTACAGGGGAATGCAGGTGTGTTAGAATAAGTGATGTGAACAAGCTCTACTATTTTAGTATCATACTTAAAAAAGTATATTCTTGAGAATATCATGGGAATCCAGCACCTTTTGGAAAGATGGAATGAAGTGTTATGGCCTCTCGGCCTTTGTAGGCTATGAAAGACTTTGATCATAAAGCTGCGAGCTGGTCGGAGTTAAGAGCAAGCCAAGTCTTGTTGTGCTTACGGTAGTTGCTCACTTTTTTTAAATCTCGTAGGGAGAGTAGATGGGTCTCTCTTACCCCCAACCTACAGGGGCTGGGTTCCTTGGGATATAGAAAGGTGTTCTTCCACTGCTTGATTTAAAAGTCTTGTTGTTTGATATGCAGTACAAGGCATCTGTATTCAACAGTGAATGTGGTTTTTGTGCCTTTGTGTATGCAGTCATCATTACCCTGTACAAAAACAAGCGAGAAAAACCGGATTGCTCCAACTACCGAGGAATCACCTTGCTCTCCATTGCAGGAAAAATCCTTGCAAGAATTCTCCTGAACAGACTGGTGCCGACCATCGCTGAAGATCCAGAAAGTCAATGTGGTTTCAGAGCCAACAGGAGCACAACAGACATGTTGTTTGTCCTCAGACAGTTCCAAGAGAAGTGCCGGGAGCAGAACAAGGGCTCTACATTGCTTTTGTCGACCTAACAAAACCGTTCGACACTGTGAGCAGAAAGGGACTGTGGCTGATCATGGAGCGACTAGGCTGCCCCCAACAATTCCTCAACATGCTCATCCAGCTACATGAAGATGAACGCAGTCAAGTCCGACTGAACAATGCTTGTCAGAGCCATTCTGCATTACAAATAGGGTGAAGCAGGGTTGCGTCCTGGCACCGACTCTCTTCACCATCTTCTTCGGCATGATGGTCAGCAGGCCACGGAAGATCTTGTTAATGAAGACGGAATCTACATCAGGTACCGTCTTGACGGTAACCTGTTTGATTTCAGACGTCTTCAGGCTCACACAAAGACATTTGAACATTTTATTCCGAATCTTCTCTTTGCAGATGATGCTGCCCTTGTTGCCCACACAGAGAGGGCCCTGCAGCGCATGACATCCTGTTTCGCAGAGGCTTCCCAACTCTTCGGGCTTGATGTCAGCCTAAAAAAGACAGAGGTCCTCCACCAACCTGCACCTCGGGAATAATACCATCCTCCCCCATATCACCATCGGCGAAGCAGAACTGAAGTCAGTACAACAGTTCACCTACCTGGGGAACGTCATCACATCAGATGCCCGAGTCGACAAGGAGATTGACAACAGACTGGCAAAGGCAAACAGAGCATTTGGCTCACTGTGCAAACGTGTGTGGAACAACAGGCACCTAAAAAAAAGTACCAAGATCAGTGCCTACAGGGCTGTTGTAGTTATCACTCTCCTACAGGGCTCTGAATCGTGGGTCACCTATCGCAGCCACATACGACTCCTTGAGCGCTTTCATCAGCGCTGCCTCCACACCATCCTGAACATCCACTGGAGTGCCTTCATTACAAACATCAAAGTCCTCGAACAGGCTGGGGTCACCAGCATTGAAGCCATTCTACTGAAGTCGCAGCTGCGCTGGGCAGGACATGTCCACAGGATGGAAGAGTATCGCCTGCCTAAGGTCACCATGTATGGCTAACTCTCCAGGAAGTCCCTCAAAGCTTGCCACATAGACCGTCGTCGTTGTTCAACACTTGCTGCAGATCGTGACACCTGGCGGCTCGTCGTAAGCAGGGCCGTCACTTCCTTCGAGAACACCCGTAGGGCCTCCATGGAAGAAAAGCGAAATAAGAGAAAGAACCAGGCAGCCGCGACTGACCAGACCTTCCCCTGCAGCAATTGCGACCGGACCTGCCGATCCCGCATCGGACTTCTAAGTCATGAGCGGGCCTGCAAAGGACGTGGACCATGACCTTCCAGATCTTCGATCGTTTATGAAGCAAAGCCATGATGATGATAGTGGCAGTGGCATTGGAAGCAGTGCAGATCCTCTACCTGCACCCGCAGGCAAGGTGCTTAAACTGGCATTCCCTTTCCCCTACCAGGAGCTAAACTGGGTATCTGTGAGGACAGGATTGGCACCCTGTAGTGTGATTACCCTTGCATACAGCTGTGAGCCAGCGTTGGGTCAGGTCAGAATACTCCTCACGAAGTTGATATTGTGTTGATATTTGACTATTTATCCTATCCGTCTGTATCGGTGTTAGTTGTCAGCTGCCAGTATTGATATCTGACCGTTTATCCTATCCGTCTGTATCGGTGTTAGTTGTCAGCTGCCAGTAAAGGATTAATCAAGTGTCCCAAAGATCAGGGGAATCCCTTCCACTAATAGACCACGCTAGTGGTCTCGTCCAAGGAAAGGGGTGCGATGTTGGTCATTGTCACGGTTGGTGTTGGTGGTATTGGCTCAAACACCAGTGGACAGTAAATTTTTATTATTTTTTTTTAAATAAGGAATTCCTTCCGCAGTCACTCATCATATTGAGCAAAAACGCCACAAACAGGATGAAACTTAAAGAATTTAATCAATACAGATACATGCTTTTCAACAACAAACTTGCACTCATTCAACAAATTGACACAAATAATAATGATACAAATACAATTATTACAAAAACTCCGAAAAAAGTGCCCCCAAATCACAACGAATAAATCTCAAAAAACAATATCATTTGACAAGTGCGATTAAACGCAGCAAATCAAAACAAACGTTCAAAGCCTGTAGACATGCACAAATCAAGATGTTGATACAGAATGATGATGTAGATTCGAGACAAGATGTAATCCCAATAGTATATGGTCTGGAGACCAAAATGAAGCAGTCCCACAAGTGAATGGTCTGTAGACCTAAGTGAAGATGCAGTCCCACAAGTGAATGGTCTGGAGACCCAAAATCTGAAATACGACAAGAAAACAAAATATAACTTCCCTTAAAGAAACAATTAGAAAACGGAATGAGAGGCAAATAAAATAAAACTGTAAAAAAAACAACCGAGACCTACAACACTCAAATTAGATAAATAAAGTCCGCGACAGTAAGAGAGAAAACTGTAAACGTTATTCCTATTTCTCAAGATTAGGATTACTGGTAACTGTAGCAGCACAGGCAACACATAGTCGCCAAAAGAAATACAGGCAACACACAGTCGCCCAAAGAAATACAGGCAACACACAGTCGCCCAAAGAAATACAGGCAACACACAGTCGCCAAAAGAAATACAGGCAACACACAGTCGCCAAAAGAAACACAGGCAACACACAGTCGCCAAAAGAAACACAGGCAACACACAGTCGCCAAAAGAAATACAGGCAACACACAGTCGCCAAAAGAAATACAGGTAACACACAGTCGCCAAAAGAAATACAGGCAACACACAGTCGCCAAAAGAAATACAGGTAACACACAGTCGCCAAAAGAAATACAGGTAACAAGCCCACCAGGAGATAGTCCTCTCCTACAGCCACACAGCGGCCTTCCGAGAGTAATAGAAATATCTTAATTCAAATACGGTGACTCACAAAGAATTATTTCCTACGATAAATAGGAGAAGAAAAGGGATGAAATTCTCGTGCAACACAGAACATGCACCACTATGGTGACAAAGCACGTGCAACTCGCACGAAAAAGCACGAGTCCGAGATTTCCAAAGAAAATCCAACCACAAACAGAAGAATCGCAGAGTGCCATGCTCAGCTAAATTTAATCATCAAATGAACAGATGGAGTTTTACGGCCTATCAAATTTTGCAAGTTCAATTAGCACAAAAATCACCACAATTAAAGTAAACGCTAAATTAATGCCAACCCTTAAATAGTAACTTTAACTGTTCATTGTACATTGCCCCATTTACCAGTTAACCCTTTGGTTCCAGGTGCAGTCTTATCTCTTGTCTGTGTGCAGCTGCGTGTGTGGCGTGAGTGCGGTACATGGGGTAATGTCCTTTTTTTAAAAAATAAACGGCGTGTTAGGGTGTGTAAGCGATGCGTGCGTTTGGCTTTTTGTTTGTTTCTTTTAGCCTTCATCACTTAGTTTTCCTCGTGCTCGTTTTTTAAATGATGTCACTTGGCGAAATAAATTACTGTGAACTGTGAACCCTAGTTTTTCGCCTCTTACGCATCGCGTAGGGAGATGCGGTGGGACAATTCTTACCCCCAACCCACAGGGGAAATCTAACTACTAACAAAACAGTAC
The DNA here is from genome assembly GCA_034096865.1 of Theodoxus fluviatilis. Classification (NCBI taxonomy): domain Eukaryota; kingdom Metazoa; phylum Mollusca; class Gastropoda; order Cycloneritida; family Neritidae; genus Theodoxus; species Theodoxus fluviatilis. The sequence continues at coordinate 93,616 of JAWQFJ010004856.1, forward strand.
AAACGAGTCCAGAGTTAAAATAAACACGTCCGAGTCGTGACAGTCGTTTAATTTGCAGTGACTCCCACACAGAGTGACAACCAAATTATTACGTGCTCGTTAGCTCACATACGCGATCTTGGACGGTTATTCCACCCTTAGAATGACAATGCAGTGTGAATAATTGACAAAACTGGTGTACACAGTGAGCTTTCAGCTGAATTGGGGTAACGATGAATATCATAATTATTCGCAACAGTCGTCAGGGCGACTCGGCTCTTTTAGAGCATAAACGCCTATGTAAAAACGTAGCCAATCATTTGCTGTGGACTGCCAGCGGAGCGGGGTCCGCACCCCTTTCCACGGACGAGTCCATTAGTGTGGCCCATTAGTGGAAGGGATTCCAGATCAGGAAGTAAAATGTAAAGCAGTTTGCATCCCGGGTGTAGACTTAAAGTCCCGTATAAAATCAACGCGTTTTATCTTAGCCTTTATTTTCTCAGTATTTGTGAGTGACAAGCATATAGGACCCTTCAAATCCAAACTTGTGTTGTGATAATTATCCACACTTCTGTCACCTAATAGTGCTCTCACACACCTTGAAATGAATGAGAATTTGTTGTGTGCATCACGAAAGGCAAAGAAGGTAGAGACCGTTGTTTCACATTGCAGATTATCAATATCATCCATATGTATCCGAAAGTCTGGACACTTTTTTTTGTTAATCATTAGATCAACTGATCAACCCTCCACTGTAATCTTCCAGAAGACAAACATGTATGAAAGACGATGAATATGGATGGACAGGTGCCAGGTCCATCTCCACTCCCTGTGGGGCGTTCCAGACCAATGTTTACCTTCTCCTTAATCCACACCACCCTCGCAGGTACCTAGCTCTACGTCTTGGTGAAAAGATGCAACATGGACAGCTTGCATCTTGAAGTTTAGCAGTCTGTGGTTCCAGCTGACGAGGCTCTGTCTCTTGTACTCAACTTTGAGATGAGCACAGCAACCACTTGAGTAGAAAGGTCCCTTCAGATGGGCACTCCCATTAGGCAGTGCCCTGGGGATCAAGGAGATGAGAAAAACTTTTTCAACAACATTACAAATACCACAGATAGCCAGATTTCTTACTGCTTGGCAGGGCCTTATAGGGCCCCAGCTGGGTGGCCCATCAGCCTCAGGCAAGGGACGGAGCCTGAGTGGCCCATTCACAGCCCAGCGCGTGCCTAACGCTGGAATCCAGCTGCAACGGACTGGGCCGGACTGGCCCATTCGCAGCCCAGCACGCGCCGAACGCTGGCTTTCCAGTGGCGTCTTGAGGAAGATACCAAAGTCTCTGTTTCCGTCTTAATTACTGACGATCAGTTTTGTCTAGCAGCTGTATAAACTCAATGCATATGCAGCGCAACCAGTAGTTGCGATGATGTTTTAATGATATTGGTTTCCCAATTTCTTACAGCAGCTTGTCTATATCCAGGCGCGGATCAGTTCATATGGGGTGGGGTGGGGGTGGGGGGGGGGGGGTTTCCAAACTTTTTTAAGAGCGTGGGAGGAGGGGGGGGTTGTGTGTTAGGGCTCAACCGAAACTTGATAGCGGGCGGGTGGGGGTGGGGTGGGGGGTGGGGTTTCAGTAATCAACCGAAACGTGAAAGCGGGGGGAGGCGAATAACGACCCTATGGGGGCGCTTCGAGCTCAGCCGAAACGTGGGGGGGGGGGGGGGGGGGGGGGGGGGGGGGGTGGTGGGAGGCGGGGGGGGGGGTGGGCATGAGAAAACGACCCTATACATGCGCTTGAACCTCAGCCGAAACGTGAGAGCGGGGGGGGGAGGGGAGGGGGGGGGGGGAGGGGCATTTTCACTGCAAAATATTATATCTTGCACTTCAGCTAAAGAGTACCTATATTTTATCTTGCAAATGGTATATAGCATAAAACAATCAATCTAGAATAGGCTTAATTCCTAAATGGGAGGTTACTCGTTTTCTAGCAACGGTAAGAGTTACTCCGCCCATTACTCAGTCAAACATGGCGACTTCCTTGCGTCGAGTATCTGAATTTCAAGCTTTTTTGAGAGATCGTGGTGTGACTGTGTCTGGCCAAAAAAAGACTGAACTAGCGGAATTGTGTGAGATTGCGAGAGGTATTAGCCTGGAGTTTGATCCCGATGGATTATACGAAGACAGAGAAGAAATCATTGTTGACAAACTGACCGACGGCGATGTGAAGTTACCGAACCCTTCACTTCATGCGGGTAGCAGCGACCTTTCCGCGTTGCCTTTTTTCAGTATGTTCGATGTGTTCACGTACCTTATGAGCACTTTAGACCATGCAACCGTACGAGAAGAAAAAAGAGAAAGGTAAATAAATAATAATAAAATAAACACAAGCAGGCAATTGTAATCTTAACGGAAGACTCTGGCTCACTCTTAATACTATAGTAATACACACATACAACCCTACATTGCAACACATGCATACACTCAGTTATATGGTTCATATGCACTCACTCATCACAAGCATACATGTACTTATGTAGTGATGTACACAAGCATGCAGTCATTCAAACCACACCCACACAAATGCTTTGTACACTGACTCAGTAGGCTGCAGGCATGCATGGCACTTATGTACATAAAACAAAATCCTTTTAAGTAGTGTTACAGTACACATTCCACCTTTTCACAAGCTAATTTTAATAATAATAAAAATTAAATAAATAAAAAACGAAGAAAAAGATCAGCTGAAGAAAATTTGGCAAACCTGCAGTTTAGAGGCGGGTCCTGCTTGTTGCCGGTTTTCATGCGTTTTAATGAGTTTATCGCTCAAATACAATTATACGCTTTAAATACAATCATACTTACACTCATACACACACATATTCGAGCCTATGTGCATTAGAATTAACTCACAATTTAATGCCGAAGTGACCGATCGTCACAACACAAACAGTACATGGCGGCCATGACGCTCTGCGACAGTCGGTCATTTCGGCATTAAATTGTGAGTTAATTCTAATGTACATAGGCTCGAATATGTGTACAATGTGTGTAAATATGATTGTATTTAAACCCAATAATTGTATTTTAGCGAAAAACGCATTAAAATGCATGAAAACCCACAAGCGGGACTCGCCTCTAAACTGCAGGTTTGCCGAAAATTTTCGTAGGGAGAGTGCACACGCAATCTTGAATAGATCTACGTTTTATGTCTACACACACAACACACACACATAATAGTTTTTAATTAAAGTAAGGGTAATAATTGTAAAAAAAAACAGCTGTTTCGACTTACTTGGGAGCAAACATACATCCATCGCCGTATGTTGTCGACGTTGAGTTGGGAATGCGGGCGACCACACGCTTTGATCCATCGCAGACATTTATCTCTGTTGTGGGTTCTTGTCGGTTTAGCAAACGGGAAAAAATTGACACCAGGATATCGGTCAGGATACCTGCTATCTGCATTGCAAGTGCCCCAACTACAGCGTTTTACCATACTGTAATAAGCTTGAATTACACAAAATCCGCGCCGATTATAACACACGCTCTTCTGTGTCAGACTGACTGGAAATCTTGAAGTTTGACTGTGCTTCAGGAACCGTAACTCGTATCCAAGCTTGCAGGATTGTCTCTCTTTTTTATCGTAAAACAATCAATCTAGAATTGGTGTTTGTGTGATTTTTAAATATAATTTGCAAAGACACTGCGTACAGAGGTGTTTTGGGTAATGTTATTTGTGCGTAGGCAATGACTTATGCTCCTTTCTCAAGGATGCAATTCTGCAAACGCGCAGCAATTGACCGCCGCACCCACTACCCGCCAGTAAATGCAGGTTTCATTTGTGTTTGTTAGAAAGCATCACATTCTCAGACATGTAAAGCAGTTTCTATGGCTATGGCTATCAGCCTTGCCTACTTTGACAAATCATCCTACTACGTTAGGAAGAAAGACCTTGCTCTACCTGCTTGCTCGTGGATCCCGTCCCTTGTGGGCTGCTGGCGTGACCCAAACAGGACAGCGCTTTCATGGTTGTTCGGCGTCAGCCTTTAATTCACGGATGGACTCTGGCCCCTGCCGCAATGACTCTATAACCTTGTCCATTCCTGCAGATGTATGGAGTGCAGACATTAACCAGCTGCCTGGGCGTCCAGCTCGTCAGATCTTCCGCCCTCCGGTCTAAAGTCAGAGAATTTTGAACTCAGAGCTTTATTTGTCAGGCCTCCGGCCCATAGACCAAACAATTTACAAATCAGCTAAAAAAAACAATCATATAAGCAAATGCAGGCTGGAGCGGATGGGAAGGGGTAGGCGGAGGGGAAGGGGGAGATGGGGGGGGGGGGGGTGAAGTGGGGGAGGCGGAGGGGAAGGGGGAGGAAGAGGGGGAGGGGAAGGGGGGGGGGGAGGAGTTATTCAGACTATTCAAACAATTTGTAAGAGGTGTCGACTTTTACTTTCCTTATTCCACAGCAACCACCTTCAGTCTCTCCATATCCTCTGACGACGAGTAACTATGCGCTTGTTCAGGAGGCGCAGCGATGCAAAGCGCTGCTCAGCGCTGCATGTGATTCACTCCTGAACAGCAATTTTGGGGCATGATTCACTCAGCGCTGAGCAGCGCAATGCATCACCGATCCGAGGTGATTCAGACGATTTTGCATCATTTTCAAAATGGCGTCTTCGATCCCGCACGGGCCGTCGATGCGCAAAATAACCCTCAGAAACATCATTTTGGGACTGGAACTGGCTTTATTTGCCCCAAGCGCCCTGTATGCGCGAGTAATGGCAAGTAAGGATGACACAGTAGTGGACTTTATTCATGCAGAATACATTTAAACGTGCATTAACGATGTCTGTGGCAAAGAAAACACTTTCTTAGCGTCTATCAACACAACATGGGGCGCAGAAGATGTACCTCCCCTTTAACAAGTGAAGCGATGCACAAAATCTGTAGGTGTTCAGGAGAGGCAAAGAGCGCTCAATTGCCAACATGAAGCGCTCATGCAGCGCTTTATACTGCTGAACAAGCTAGCGTCACCATGTGTAGAAGTAGACAGTGTCCAGTGTTCAGCCCCCCCCCCCCTCTCTCTCTCTTTTTCTCTCTCTCTCTTTCTCTTTCTCTCTCTCTCTCTCTCATATATGAGAGAAAGAGAGAGAGAGAGAGAAAGAGAGAGAGAGAGAGAGAGAAAAGAGAGAGAGAGAAAGAAAGAGAGAGAGAGGGGGGGGGGGGGCCTAAACACTGGACACTGTCTTCTTCTACACATGGTGACCCTAGCTCCGCCATTGCAGACCATCATTACCGACCACGGTGGAGTCACTGCTGCTTCACTGCTCAATTGCTATTTCGGGGAAGTGACTCGCTGTGCCTGGACGACAGGAGGAGCAAGGATCGAAGAGCTCGCTCTAACAGTCGTTTCTAGAAAGTCCAACATTCTCATTTCTGAAACGGAAATTAAGCCCGAGTTTTGTCCCTTTACTTCTGGCAGTTCCGGTAGACTGGTAAAAATAGAAGCTGATGTGATGATCTCTAGATCGTGGCAAAATGATGATATTAAAGCATGCAAAAAGATTAATTAGATTAAAAACTAATCGAAAATAGTCATATTAGACTGTTTTAACGTATACTTTCTGCACAAAACCCACAAGATAAGTAAACAAACCTCACCGTACGTACCTAGCTGGCTAGCAGACGAACGCGATCGAACCGTAGTCATTACGCCAGCAGACGATCGAGCTAGTGTGATATAATGTTTCATGTAAAGCTCGAATGAGTAGCAGCAGATGACTGTTTAGTTCTGACTTGAATTGACTATTTCGTTTCCCTGGTCAGGCGAGGACAGAAAATTCACGATAATAGACTGATAGAGTCGATGAGTGCATGATCAACTGCTCGCATTCGGCGTAATATAACGTGTAAGATTATGACAAGAAAATGGCATTAACGCACAAAACAAAGTTTCATGACAACTAAATTCACCAATTATATTAATAACTGACCGTATTTACACCTACAGCTAGTGATAAACCTTACATGCAAAGCAAACAAAACATACTGCGGGGAGTGTCCCGGTCACGCATCAAAACTCAGTGCACGATCGAGTGTCGGAGCAGATTAATAAACAAATAAGAGAAAAGCGAAACGATCATAAAGTTCGATCGTTCGTTCGTTCGTTCTCTCTCTCTCTGTCTCTCTCTCTCTCTCTGTCTCTCTCTGTCTCTCTCTCTCTCTCTCTCTCTCTCTCTCTCTCTCTCTCTTATCTCTCTCTCTCTCACGTCTGTGTGTGTTTGTTTGTGCGTGCGTGTGTGTGTGTGTGTGTGGGGGGGGGGGGGGGGGGGGGGGGGGGCGCGTGCACGTGCTTGTTCACGCACATGTCCTCTGTTCCCTACTTCCATAAGCTTTCCTCGCCCTTTCAATCGATAGTGATCGCTTTCTAATTCCCCAATGCACACACCTAACATTTATGCTCGCCATCCCTTCCTGACCGAGCTGTGACTGTCTTCAACCGCCATGCATCTTTACCATTCGAACCAGGAACGTCACCAGGCGGGAAGGAATATATACTTGGCTGTGCAGCGAAAGTACTGAAGTTTAAGAGTTCGCGCGCTTAGCGTTCGAAAAATTTATTCACGTAAGAACGAGGCTGACCTGCTTCCAAACTCTGAAATAGACCATAGCTGTCTGGTATGCTCATTTCATAGAACAGAGCATAGACTTTATGCACGTGGTCGTCTGCCACCGGCAATCAGTTTTGGATTTGGGGTTTCCCATACTCGCTCACGGCTCGCTTGGAGGTAAAGTCCGCTGCTGTCTCCTAAAAAGGCATAATGTGCATCGAACGGTTATAGAAAAATTCATGTCATGACTATACTGATCAGCACAATGACTTGAAATGGTGGCTGAGATGTTGCGCTCCGATTAAAATAGTGAACACGTACTATTTCGATGAGGTTTTCATTTTCCTGTGCAAGGATTCTTCGAGCCCGCGAGTCAGAATCTCTCTCTCTCTCTCTCTCTCTCTCTCTCTCTCTCTCATTATTTATCCTGTTTATATGTTTAGCTATTCTCTCCTTCACATTTTGCCCAATTTATCACATTGGATAATTTAGCCAAAAGCTGGCTATATGTGGCTCATCAAGAAGTCGGTCGAAGCCCAGCGTAACGCCCGTAAGCCGTGCTCCACTGACACAGTGACCTAGGTCACAGCAAGTGGAAGATTTGATCGAGTTGCTTCCTTCTATGGTTGGTATTGTCCCTATATCGATTTGAACATCTTTCCAGTCTGGTAAATGAGGTCAAATGTCTGGCATCAGACACTCGCGTTCAGTCGATATGTACAACGAACAAACTATAGCCATAGTCTCTCTCTCTCTCTCTCTCTCTCTCTCTCTCTCTCTCTCTCTCTCTCTCTCTCTCTCTCTCTCTCTCTCTCTCTCTCTCTGTGTGTGCGTGCGTGTGCAGCCAGGATTTCCAGCCGATGAGGGAACATCGTGCAGTCCCTACCGTGTGCAAGACGTACTAATTGTCCCTGAACACTGGACCAGACAGATCGAAAGACAGATCGACTGACTGACTGACAGACAGAAAGACAGACGGGCAGGCAGGCAGGCAAAGACAGAGACGAACGAGAGAGAGAGAGAGAGAGAGAGAGAGAGAGAGAGAGAGACTATAATTATACTGATTGAGTCAGATCGATAGACACACACATACACACACAGTGACATACATACACACAGTGACATACAAATGCATAGTGACATACAAATACATAGTAACAGACAGATACACACAGTGACATACAGATACACGGATCATACACACGACATACAGATACACAGACATACAGATACACACAGTGACATACAGATACAGTGACATACAGATACACACAGTGATATGCAGACATGTACGTCCAGACATCCAGAGACAGACAGATTGACCCAATTGACATACAGAGAGAGAGAATTAAGCAGACAGACAAGCAGGCAATAGGAAAGCAGACACATCGACAGACAAGTTAGTCACATAGACTCAGGGACGGCCGTACAGGAACACAGACGAGACTGAAGGAAGGACAGACAGTTGGAGAGAGATACGAAACATACAGACACCACAGACGGATTAGTTGTGAGGCAAAGTGGAGACAGCAGCTATATATTCTTGCCAAAAATGTCGAGTCGGTTTGAGGCAAGACCTACAGGGGTACAGAAGCAGATCGCTTTAAGTTATAGGTAGGCGTGCGCTGCAATGACATTCTAGTTCACTATAGAGACTTCGCCTCGGGTTCACAGAATACTGCATGAATACCACCATGTGGCTTAAATGTAAACGGATGTATTCAGCCCCAGAAAGCAGCCTGTACTGAAATCCGTCATGATTCGCACACCGTATTTTCTGCCCGTGGAACAACAATGCAATTCATGCAGTCGCGTCATTAGATAACCTCGAATCCGTGCTCGAATTGAGCACACGACAGTGTCCATGTATAGGATTGGTCTCCGAAACTCGTGAGTAACACGTCTGAATGTTCTGCGCTTCAAAACTGGCGCAGAAGGTTGATGACGCACGCACAGCGCCTCGGACTGTGGGAAGAAACTAAGAAGGCCTACACCAGGTGAAAATCTGTGTTCTAAAATTGTCAGTCAAAAGTAGCCTTCGCTTTGTGGACTGGAGGCCCTGTCGTGACACATATAATTATGCATGGGCCTTTTCTCAGAAATTCGTTTTAAGATCCCCTTAAACGCACACAATATGCTGGATCTCTTCCTGAATTCGCACGGACCCATTTTCAAGTCTCATGCCCTGGTCACACAGCACTTTACGTCTTAATCACGTCCAAACGACGACAAAAAGTGGTCACCCGTGAAGTAGACGATGTTGTTCGTGTTAATGTCGAGTTTAAGACGAGCTACGGTCGATTTATAGACGTGGCAGGACGCGGGGAGAAATCGGAACGTCATCGGACGCGGAAAAAAGTTTTGAACTGCTCAAAACTTTATCCCGCGCACAACCACGGGTAGCACACGTGGTAAAGACGTGCAACACACGTGAAACACACGTGATAATCCGTGTTCCGGCAGTGATTAAAACGTGAGGAGACGCGGTAAGACGCGAAAGTTTAGCGGTCTGTCACGTTCTATAACGTCTCGAACACGTTCTAAATACGTCTCGAGCACGTTCTAAATACGATTGATCACTGCCTAATCACTTCTGTATAACGTCTGATTACTCCAGACGCGATGACGTCACGGTTTTTTCTAGGCTTACACGTGGCTTGACGTGGTTAGTCGTGCTTAGGCAGTGCTTCAGCAGTGGAACAGCCGTCGACGACCATAACCCGTACAAAGCATGGCCAAACCAAAATTGATAAAAAATCACCACGTACGACCACGTCCACCAGATTTTGTACGTCTTTTGGACGTGATTAAGACGTAAAGTGCTGTGTGACCAGGGTTTCAGGTTGTGTGAATGGGGTCTTGTTGGGTCGTGTCGTGTCGTGTCGTGTCGTGTCCGATCACGTATATTTGTCAACCCACAATCTGACGAAATCCGTTAAAGTATAGCTACTCAAGTGCAGCGATAATACGCGTATACGTGCATGAACTCTAGCCTCGTCGAGGCACTGGATCCGTTTTATTCATGTTTTTTTAAGAATTAAAGTGCTGACTGCAATCGGGCAATGCATTGTTGAGGCAGAGAAGCAGTTCATGAGTTCTTGTACTGACTGAAAAGATTTGAGATACTTAGGTTGAAAACCGTATCCTTTAATATTCAACAGGCAACAAACATGATCGATATAATTATAAGTCATTAGTACAAAAAGCTGAGCTTTCGACAAACAGATCTCACATCTGAAAGTGTAAGTGCAGACGAGTGGAGGTAGGGTGTGGGAGGTGGGAGGAGGGGGGATCAAACTGAGATTGATACAGATTGTCTGTCTGCCTGCTTGACTGTCTGTCCCCTTACACCCATGCACACCCACCCAACCCCACCCCATCGCCGCCCGCCCGCCCGACCGTTCGTCCTTTCTGTCTGTCTGTCTGTCTGTCTGTGCATGTGTGCGTGACTACGTGCTTGCGCGCGTTCGTTCGTGCGTGCGAGCATGCGTACCTGCCTGCCTGTCTGTCTACATGTGCATGTGTGTGTGTGTGTGTGTGTGAGTGTGTGTCTGTGTGTGTGTGTGTTGTGAGTGTGTATGCACTTCCCTACCCCCCCCCCCCCCCCCCCTCTCTCTCTCTATCTCTCCCTCTCGCATGCGCGCGCGCACACACACACACACACACACACACACACACACACACACACACACACACATAGAGCAGCAGGTACACCACAGTGTGATGAAATTCTGCACAGACACGAGCGAAGGAACATTAGCATAGTTCATGTATGTTTTCACCGAGCAAATTTCCTGTAAAGGAGAAAATGAAGTTGCTCTATGGCCTATGGTCTAGTCACTTGCTGCTGACTCTACCCAGGTGCAGTCGTAAGTTGTGTATAAACGGAGAACATGTCTTAACTGAATCTGAACTACATCTGTGCTGCCCTTGAAGTAGCTATCTCTTTGTTTCCAAGGTCATTGCTTTCTGTCGTCCACTATTATGCTTCATGCACGCACGCACGCGCGCGCGCGCGCGCACACACACACACACACAGAAAGAGAGAGAGAGAGAAAGAGAGAGAGAGACAGAGAGAGAGAGACAGAGAGAGAGAGAGAGACAGAGAGAGAGAGACAGAGAGAGAGAGGCAGATAGAGAGACAGACAGGCAGAGAGAGAGAGAGACAGAGACAGAGAGAGACACAGAGAGAGAGAGAGAGAGAGAGAGAGAGAGAGAGACGCACAGAGAGAGAGAGAGAGAGAGAGAGAGAGAGAGAGAGAGAGAGAGAGAGAGAGACGCACACACAGAGAAAGAGAGAGAGAGAGACAGAGAGAGACACAGAGAGAGACACAGAGAGAGACACAGAGAGAGACAGAGAGAGAATCATTGGTAGTATCCAGTAACCATCCTTTTTTAGTCAGTAGAATTTTTGGGGTCCAAATTTTCCCCTCAACAGGTCAGACTTTTCCAATGCTGTCCACCTGTGATGTGTTTGTATAGATTATGCTAATTAGCTTTCCGATATGGCCAAAGATTATAGGTTACACCTGTAATCTTTGATATGGCTGCCGACGCAACACATTTTTGCCAGTTTTGAAACATAAAACCAGGAAAGAAACATGATAGAAACTTGTGATTTTGCGCAGAAGTACAGTACATAGGGTAGCATGTTCTGACCCAAAATAAAGACAACTAATCTGAGGGTGGGGTGGGGTGGGGTGGGGTGGGGTGAGGTGGGGTGGGGTACAAAGAAATGGATTGTATAGGGGTGGGGTGGAGTGGGGTGGAGTGGGGTGAGGTCATTCTGTAAACCCGGTAGGCGAAATCTCTAGTTTACTAGAATGGGGTGAGGTATAATTTGATAGGGTAGAGTGGAACGGGGTGGAGAGAGGTGGGTTAGAAAGGGGAGGGATATAATGGGGTATGGTATAATGAGATAAGGATGTTGGGGTGGGGTAGAATGTAGTGACGTATAATAGCGAGGGGTGGAGGGGGGGGGGGGGGGGGGGATGAGTAAGGCATGATGGGAAGGGGGCGGGGGCTGGACTGGAGAGGGGAGACGAGTAATGGATTGGAATAGCTGAGTGGAAAGATGCGTAGTGGGTGGTTGGTTGGATCGGTTTACATGTAATGGGATGGGGTAGAATGGAATGAGATGTAATATATTTAGGGTGAATTGAAATGAGATCGGGTAGCATCGGGTGAAGTGCAATGGGGTGGGGTGGAGTGTAAAGGGGCGAGATTTAATGAGGTGAGGGGGTAATGTGATGGTGCGAAATGGGAGGGGCAGGATGTAATGGGGTGGAATAGAGTTGGGTGAGGTGTAATGGGGTGTGGCGTAATGGGGGTAGGCTAAAATGGGCTGGTGTGGGGTGAAAATGGGTGGGATGTCATGGGGTTTGGTGTAATCGGGTGGACTGGAATGAGTGTAAAGGGTGTGGTGTGGAGTGAGGTGTAATGGGGTGAGGTGTCATGGAATGGGTTGAAATTGAATGGGCTAAAATGGGGTGGGATGGGGAGTGGAGTAGGGTGGGGGTAGGAGTGGAGTGGGGTGGGGATAGGAGTGGAGTAGGGTGGGGATAGGAGTGGAGTGGAGTGGGGTGGGGATGGAGATGGGAGTGGAGTGGGGTGGGGATAGGAGTGGAGTGGGGTGGGGATAGGAGTGAAGTGGGGTGAGGATGGAGATGGGAGTGGAGTGGGGTGGGGATAGGAGTGAAGTAGGGTGGGGATAGGAGTGGAGTGGGGTGGGGATGGAGATGGGAGTGGAGTGGGGTGGGGATAGGAGTGGAGTGGGGTGGGGATAGGAGTGGAGTAGGGTGGGGATAGGAGTGGAGTGGGGTGGGGATGGAGATGGGAGTGGAGTGGGGTGGGGATAGGAGTGGAGTGGGGTGGGGATGGAGATGGGAGTGGAGTGGGGTGGGGATGGAGATGGGAGTGGAGTGGGGTGGGGATAGGAGTGGAGTGGGGTGGGGATAGGAGTGAAGTAGGGTGGGGATAGGAGTGGAGTGGGGTGGGGATGGAGATGGGAGTGGAGTGGGGTGGGGATAGGAGTGGAGTGGGGTGGGGATAGGAGTGAAGTGGGTTGAGGATGGAGATGGGAGTGAAGTGGGGTGGGGATAGGAGTGAAGTAGGGTGGGGATAGGAGTGGAGTGGGGTGGGGATGGAGATGGGAGTGGAGTGGAGTGGGGTGGGGATAGGAGTGGAGTGGGGTGGGGATAGGAGTGGAGTGGGATGGGGATGGAGATGGGAGGGGAGTGGGGTGGGGATAGGAGTGGAGTGGGTTGGGGATGGAGATGGGAGTGGAGTGGGGTGGGGATAGGAGTGGAGTGGGGTGGGGATGGAGATGGGAGTGGAGTGGGGTGGGGATAGGAGTGGAGTGGGGTGGGGATAGGAGTGGAGTAGGGTGGGGATAGGAGTGGAGTGGAGTGGGTGGGGATGGAGATGGGAGTGGAGTGGGGTGGGGATGGAGATGGGAGTGGAGTGGGGTGGGGATAGGAGTGGAGTAGGGTGGGGATAGGAGTGGAGTGGAGTGGGGTGGGGATGGAGATGGGAGTGGAGTGGGGTGGGGATAGGAGTGGAGTGGGGTGGGGATAGGAGTGAAGTGGGGTGAGGATGGAGATGGGAGTGGAGTGGGGTGGGGATAGGAGTGAAGTAGGGTGGGGATAGGAGTGAAGTGGGGTGAGGATGGAGATGGGAGTGGAGTGGGGTGGGGATAGGAGTGGAGTGGAGTGGGGATAGGAGTGGAGTGGGATGGGGATGGAGATGGGAGTGTAGTGGGGTGGGGATAGGAGTGGAGTGGGGTGGGGATAGGAGTGGAGTAGGGTGGGGATAGGAGTGGAGTGAGGTGGGGATGGATTGGAGTAGGATCCTTATAACTAGTGCATGCACTGAGCATAAATTGCAGTCGACTCTTTGATCGAGGTAAACAAATCTCATGGCAATTGGTACTTCCACATAATGTGCCAGTCAATGAAACTCAAACAGGCATCATTTAATTAGTATCATATTCTCCATTATGCAACAGAACTATTTGTTCACCTACGTGCAATACCAACTTTACGACAAACAGCAATTAAGCTTGCAAGCCATCCACCTTATCTATTACCATGCTCGTCTGTTTTTCTTGTGGGTTTTTTCGCCCCCACCCCCACCCCACCCCCACCCCCACGCCCCCACCCACTCATCCCCCACCCACTCGATCACCCCCAACCATAGTCTTTGCCCCAACCCCCATCCCCATCACCCCGCATGTTATGAAGCTCGGTGAGTAATGTTAAAAAAACCTTTTGCATAATGAAGTTTTGAGCTGAAAAAGAAACTTTGAAACTGTGTCTTCTATTAACACATTTTATGAGGTCATTCCCTTTATCGCGTTTGGTTTTTTTAATGTGAAATGACGCAATTTACGTATGCATATCGTATGTCGCATGCGTTCGCGTCACGGCGCCATTTACAGAGCTATTTAATTTTGGATGAAATAATTTGTTCTTCATTTCTCTCCAGTGATGTGCAAATTAACTGACTGCCCCCAAAGTGTATAGTAGCCAGACTGTAAATAAATAATCTGCAGACACAACAGAAACATTCAAATGATCGAGGTCTTTTGTCAATATCTAAATTGACAACATTTTTGCTCTGGAAAATTGGGAGATACATATTGGATGATATACTAACGTACGCGGCAAATTCAACAGTAGGATATGTCCTTTTGTAGAAGATGAAATTAACTTATTAGTTGTTGACATTTAAATGTTACTCATGCCATGCACTGCAGGAAACTTTCGCCATTCTCGTTACTCGGTTTCTATTCAGATTCTTCTTTCCGATCTCTGCTCGCTCGCAACATCATTTTGGTCTAGTACGAAGCTTTCCATGGAACATATGCACGCTAACGAGTAGGGCAAACCGCACCTCAATGTTCCTCACCTTCACCTAGCAACGATTCCTCCTCCACGATTCTGAACTCTAATTGTTCGCTATAATCATCTCCTGAGCCAGACGTCCTCTACACTCTTTTTCCCTCGTTCCTTCTGTCTGCATGACATTCATTTCTCTGTACCTTCACTTCTATATATACATATTTCAATATCAGGTGGACTTGCCATGCCTTCTCCTCCCACAACAACAGAAGAGTTGGACATAACCCTAACTACACGCCAACCTTTTCATGAACTTCAGCGAAACAATTCACTCTACTGATCGACATGCTCATCGTAGTAAGTGTGGGAACAACCGAAACGATCTGCAGTTCCTGTTTGCTGCACATTATTCTTGACCAATACTCTCGATGAAGTCTGGTTGTCTAATCTAAAAATGCACTTAAATTTTATTTGCACATGTAAAACGTATTCTCTCTGAATTTTGCTCATTTCGAGCATTGCCTTTGTGGGAAAAATGATTCATGTTAAACGTATGCACCGCCGGCAAATCGGCCAATCGTTTCGAGGCCGCGCTCTGGTTAGCCAATGAGATTACGTGATTGTAGCGGTGAAGTATATAGGCGTGTAGAGGCCATCTTTCCTCAGCCTCAGAACAAAGAACAAACCGAGCGCTGAACCATCAAGACCGGCGGGGAAGAACCGCTTACCTATAGTACCAACTGATTCCAACAGCAATGTCTGACACAGAAAAAACAGCAGACGAGAAGCCTGTGGCCGTGGAGAAGAAAGTGATAGGTATTGATTTAGTGTACTTCACCGGCACGATCTTTCGAAAATTGCTTACCTCCGAAACCGCGTGGTCTGACTCTGAACAATGTCGGCGTCTCCTCTCCCTCGTGCGCCGGCTAGACGTTCTTGTCGACATGAGTATATTCGTTTCTCCTTACTGTTTCAGCCACTAAAGTTACCGGAACCGTGAAATGGTTTAACGTGAAATCGGGCTATGGGTTCATCAACCGGTAAGTGATTTTTAACGTCTTTTTCAAACGTTCATTCCACGCGACGCGATTTTTTTTTGCGGCTCAGACATGTCTAGTCGAGTTCCCAGAGTATTACTGTTCGAAAGAGTTATACAGTTTCCGGCTAGATTTGTTCGTCTGCTGTGAAGCATCTGAGATTTCAGATTTCAGATTTGAGTTTGGATATATTCTGCTTTCGAGAAAGACGTTACAGAAAGCAAATTTTGCGGTTTTTCTTGCACGTGGTTTCAATTGTTAAGCAGAATTAGGTCATCAGAAAATTAGTGACCCATATTTTAAGAAATCGGGCACCGGGATAAATATTGTAATTTAAAGATATGGACATCGGTAATTTGAAACGCCACCTTTTTATCGAGGACCAGAAAAGGAAAGGGCATTCATTGGTCCTGTGATTCATAACCATCGGAAACGGAACAAATTTCATGACGCATGATTGTGAACGTGGCTGGGAAATATTTGGTAATTCTCGTATTATGGCACTCTGGCAATATAAGGCCCTACTTCATACTTAACTAATCTTGCCCTTTGCTCCTTGTATTGCAAGGTTCGCGTCACCCTCTGGGTACGAACGTCACTCAAAAAGTGCGAAATGTTTTTGGTGTTCTAGCCTAGGGCTGGGTGTGTAAAGAATTCCTACTCAATATTTCCCATCTTTACTGATCTTTATCATAAGCTCGGTGTATTGAAACGTTTGCGTCCTACTCTGGGTTCGTACGTCTCACAAGCGATTTGTGTGAAAGGAGTGTTAAGTGTGCTTCAGACTATTGAGTGAAGTACATCCTCAGAATAACAGGGTCTTGGAATACGAAGCTGAAGGTCAAACGAGTGAAGAAGGGAAGCAAGGAGTAAGGAACTGCATATTACTAAAGTTCTCCATTTCCGTTTTTGTATTGTTTGTGCTGACCTTTTCATTACTGTGCCACTGAATGCATCTTGCATTTTTAATTTTCACTTTCAGTGACGACACCAAAGAGGACGTGTTCGTTCACCAGGTAAGAGGATGGACATTCCTTGTTAAACATGTCAAATGAGGTGTGTGGTAGATGAGAGATCAAAATTTTTGCACTTGAAATGCAAACATGGGCCATTTGTATTTCTATCCTTAGAATCTGTTCCAGGAATTGTTACTAAATAAGTTGCCTTCATACACTTGAATTTCTGTAAATTCTTATTCAGCAGTTGTATCTTAATATTAAGTAATTTAAAGTACTTTTAAGTATGATTGGGTAAACTTAATCATCACAAGAAAGAAGTAAGATTATTGTTTTGATAACCTGAAGGTATGTTCTGCCATGTAGAAAAAGTAGGGGTGTATGTGTGATGATTTGAGCATGACTGACTGCAAAATGAAAATCCTGCCAAAAAAAGATAGTACTGAAATGATTTATTGCATATGGATGAGTATATTGTAGTTATCGGATGTTTAAATTCAAGTGCACAGCATTCTGAAATGGAATTTGTAAGACATCTTGGTGCACAAGTCAGATTGTTATGGATTAGCTGTGGAGGCTTTGGCTGCATCAAACTCTCCTCTGCTCATAGTCATAGGAAATGTGTGAAAACTGTGTTCACTAGTTTGTTACTGGCATACAGATCAGTAATTTTGAAGTTGGACAGTTGGCAGATCTTAATGCACCCTTTTGTCAGGATTGTATCATGAGACAAGCTAAACTATGTATATCACAGCCAGTCAGATTTTTTTTTGTCATGTAATGTTTCTCAGGATTGTTCAGATGTGAAATAAACATGATGGAAAACTATTTGAATTTGTTTCAGACTGCCATCGTGAAGAACAACCCGCGTAAATATCTGCGGAGTGTTGGTGACGGAGAAAAGGTCGAATTCGATGTTGTTGAGGGTGAAAAGGTAAATATATATTTTTTTCTTTTCTTTTTTTCCCTTTTGTCTTCAGCTGCAACTTACTATGCAAATTGAAGCAGTTCGATAAGGAGTGTGCACCCCCAGAAAAAAGGTCACCCTGGACATTTTCTTGATTTCACTTATTAGAAGAGGCAAGATGGAACATAAAGCAAATGTCGTTTCATTGTAAACAATTTCCTGGGTGCTACATTGCAAGGAAAATGGGACAGCTCTTGGTTCACTTTTATCATTGATTTCTCTTTTCTTTTAATACTTTTTAAAATGGAAAAAAGTGCAGAGTCTGCAGGAAAGAAGAGGATCGGGCAGGTTACCATAACCACTCTTTTCCCCCCTCCCCCCTAATATCGGAAAGTTTTTGGTATCATGTCTAAGTGGACTGATGCACAAATTATGCTCTGCATGTCTTAATGCTGCTGAAGCCAGCGGTGTACTCGCTTGCATGCTGCATGAAAGTGTCAATGATGTAGAGGGATGGGTGCCTTGTGCAAAAGCTTCATGGTTGTGATATTGTTTCTTGTAGGGTAATGAAGCTGCCAATGTGACTGGGCCTGACGGTGCCAATGTCCAGGGAAGCAAGTATGCTGCTGACCGTCGCCGTTACAGGGCACGCTACTACCCTAGGGGGGGAAGAGGAGGCGGAGGTGGCAGGGTAAGTGGGTGGTGCCTTGACATGAAGGAAAGGCTTGAGCGGGTTGTTGGGGTGACAAGGAACCCTGGTCATGTGATTTCTTCCCTCGTGCATTGGTAGCATTGTACAGTGTGAAAACTGCAGGTTCCTTTGTGGTGTGGTAGCTACATGTAATGGCAGCTGGTTTTTCGCTGGAATTGCTTGAATGCAGCGAGGAAAGGAATGAAAATTTGACTATTTAAAAACCCGACTATATTTAAAAACCCTGCTGAATGGCCAGATGGAATGGAAGCATAGGATTGTTCTGCAGTACCAGATTGCCCAACAGGATTTGTTGCAAAGAAAGTTCGCCCTGATTTACAAAAACTTGAATACAGTTGGAGCAATTGGCAAACACTGGACTTTTGATGTCTTGTCTACTGAAAGTTATGTTTAGTAGTTATGAAAGGTTAGAATTGGAGGGATTTTTGTTGGGGTCACTTCAGTATTATGCTGAGAGCTGTTTTAGCCTGGTTCTTGCACTGTGACGTTCTGTGGATTGGGGGGGTAAAACATTCACTGCATACAGTTAGTAAGAAGACCAATGCCTAGGAAAGTGGTGTCTTGATGTGGTGATGCTCCAGTGCCAGTGTTTAGATAAGTGCTTTATCTGTCCATATGGGACTGGTTCAGCTGCACGCATGAAGTATTTGCAGGCAGCATTGCTAGTGATCAAGGATTAATAGCTTGCACAGGCATGTAGACTGAAACTTGTACTCTGCAGTTCCAGGGAGGACGACAGGACACTCAGGACTATGACGACGAGGAGGTGGATGATCGGAGCCAGGGTGGTTACTCACGTGGAGGTCCTGCTGCCAGGCGCGGTAGGCGACCCTTCTGGGGCCGTCGCCGCTACTACAGTGGACCCCCCCGTCGTGGACCGTCCCGGGGGCGCTCGGACGAGGTGATGGATGGGGAGGGGGGCTACGCCATGCAAGGAGGCTACAGAGGCGGTCGCCGGCCATTCTACCGCCGCTACTACCGCGCTCCCCGCCGCTACTACGACCAAGGTCCCCCTTCCAACAGCTACCAGCGTGGGGCTGGAGGCCCCCCTCGCGGCCCCCCTCGCCGCCGCCGCCGACCAAGGCGAGAGGTAGGCGACTCTGGGTCTGAGGACCAACCTGCCGACAAAGCTTCCGATGTGTAACCCTGCTTTCTTGCTAGCACAGGGGGATGCTTCTTTTTTTTGTTGGTTGTGTAACATCTAGGGTGTGATGCTGCTGCTTGTGGCTTGATTTGCATCTGACTCCGTCCTTGTCTTTGCTGTGGCCATGTAGGTGGGCTTAGCCCTGCATGAATTTTGATAATGGCACTGTACTCTGGCACATCCCTGTCTGCACTAGTCATCAGCTTTGCCCTGCATGAATTTTGATAATGGCACTGTACTCTGGCACATCCCTGTCTGCACTAGTCATCAGCTTTGCCCTGCGTGAATTTTGATAGTGGCACTGTACTCTGGCACATCCCTGTCTGCACTATGCATGAATTTTGATAATGGCACTGTACTCTGGCACATCCCTGTCTGCACTAGTCATCAGCTTTGCCCTGCATGAATTTTGATAATGGCACTGTACTCTGGCACATCCCTGTCTGCACTAGTCATCAGCTTTGCCCTGCGTGAATTTTGATAATGGCACTGTACTCTGGCACATCCCTGTCTGCACTAGTCATCAGCTTTGCCCTGCGTGAATTTTGATAATGGCACTGTACTCTGGCACATCCCTGTCTGCACTAGTCATCAGCTTTGCCCTGCGTGAATTTTGATAATGGCACTGAACTCTGGCACATCCCTGTCTGCACTAGTCATCAGCTTTGCCCAATTGTTAAAGTAGTGGTGACCTGGCTGTGTTGGGTCTGTAGCGTAGCCCTAACAGATTGAATCGTGGGTACATGCGGTTAGGCATAGCTTTGCCTTTGTTGTAGACTGAGATGCAATGCTGGTTTTGATTGCAAGACGAAGCCCTCACACCTTCACCTGTGCAGTCGTATATCTGCATCTTTGTACAGTCTTTGAGGGCTGCATCTTTGTACAGTCTTTGAGGGCTGCACTTTTGAGTTGGCGCCTGTGCAGTCTTTATATCTGCATCTTTGTACAGTCTTTGAGGACTGCACTTTTGAGTTGGCGCCTGTGCAATCTTTATATCTGCATCTTTGTACAGTCTTTGAGGACTGCACTTTTGAGTTGGCCTCTGGGCAGTTGCAGTTTTTAGGTACTAAAATGTTGCATGACTGACTCAGTTGAAATAAATGGAATGTTATGTAAAACGTCTGTTGGATTTCCCTTTGAAGCCTGTATTTTATCATGCTTCAACTTTGAGATGTGAAAATAATTAACCAGGTTAAGCAATGTAGACAAAACTTAAATCTTCCTGATTTGCTAAGCCAAAGTTTTCCATTTAGGTTTAAAGTTGATGTAAAGGAAGTTGTGAGCATTTTGATGTGTGGCTGCACTTCCCCCATGGGTGTGTGGTTGCCTACTGGCAAATGTGATAGGCCCCTCCCAGCCCCACTGAAGTGAAAATCCCATCAGCTTTGTGTGGTATTGCTGGCTGCAGAAGCTGCATGTGCCTACCAAATAGAACTATCGATAGGCAGGGGAAAACTTCCATGAAACGTGTCTGGGAATGACTTGGTCTGACAAGTCTTGGGAACACTGCAGGAGTTATTTCTATTCATAGTTTCGGAGATCCTGTGTAATTCACGTTGATCCTTCCTGTGATTTCATTGATGAATCATCCCCCATCCACCTTGAATGTGTCAAGTAATCAAATCCACCCTGTAAACCTAATTGATATTAAATTGTTATGAATTAAATAAAAATTCAAATTTAGTACAAATCCGATATTTAGCGTTTCTATCAATTGACATTGTGAATTTATACCACGTTCAGTATTTGTGTTTTCTGCATTTTGAAAGAACTTTTCAAAATTAAAGACCTGTTCAAATCAAAGAATATTGATTTTTTTTTATCCCCGCCCCTCTCCCCCCCCCCCCCCCCCCCCCCTCCCCCCTACGGCTTTATTTCTGGAGGATTTTAGTTTTCTCAAACAATAGTTAGTTCTTAGAATACTGCTGAAATGCATACATCCCAAACGAACATGCTCAAGTTGCATACCCCTGCCTTCAAATTTTATGGAAATTGGGAGAAAGTGCACAACAGTTTGGAAATGTGCATCGGCATGCAGTGATGAGTAGCCAGCCATGTAGGTGGTTGCCTCACGTACTCCTCTGTCGGATGCCCAAGTAGAGAGCATGGCCTGGAACTAGCCCTGTGGGGTGCTGATGGTTGTGGGTCTCGATGCAAGCTGATTCTCTAAAAGCTTGGCTTTAAATGGCTGTTGATTTGTCTGGATGTGGGTGATGCTTCTGGAAAGACTGCATAAGTTTTTGTTCATAGTTGTCATACTTTGACAGAGCAGATGAGAATGTAAGATGTATGTGTGGGATGATGCCTAAAGGAGGGAATAGTGCAGTAAAAGAAATCGTGTACCCTGTATGAAACCTGGGTGACACTCCATACTTACCAAGTATATTTAACAAATGGAAGAGCCTCAGAGAAACCTTGGACAAGCAAATCATGATTGAAATCTTGCCCCCCTGCATAAGAAGATGCTTCCAACTACATGTAGATTTCTCTCGATGTAGCTTCATGATGTATGGGTGAAGGGGGTGGTTTTTTAAGGGGAGACGCCACTATGAAAACAGTCAAAATGTCATTTTCTTGTGATTTTGACTTATGAGCATTTTTTAATTGATTCAACCCTCTGCAGTGTAATTCCAATTGTCTATTAAAAACATGCTAGAAAACATGTAAAAATGCAGAAAAAAACTTACCCCTCTGAAAAATTTTCCCGGCACTATTGGAAATACATAGAAAATGGAAAAAGCAAGTTTTCCTGAGGTTTCTTTTTTTAACATTTTCTTGTAAACTACTTTTTGTGAACTTGAAATTATGCAGAAAATATTTGGAGCATTGTACAGATGTGTAATTTTCAGGGTGTGTTCTTTATGCATGTAGCAACATTTTGTCACAGGGGTTTGTGAAATGAGCCCCTAGGTCGGCAGCTATTCATTTTAACAAGTTCCAAAAAATGGGAATTTTTTGAGTAAATAAACTAAATAAGCATCCTTTTCAAAAGTATTTAGAATTTTCCCAAAAGGATGTGACAAGTTTTAGATATTGAAATGACAAATCAAAGAAAACCAAAATTTTAATTTTCCTTTATATAGATTCTAAGCTGTACAATTTTTAAGATTGAAAATTATGTGCTATTTAAATAATTTACAGATAACCTTTCCCCCCCCCCCCCCCCCATTGAGCAATAGTGGTTTTCACTTCATGTATATCTTTGAATTGCCATGCATGAAAGTTTGAAAACAAATTGCAGTTAAAAAAAATGTCTTTTACCCATGTCTCCCATTAAGAGTTGTTGAGTGGATAAATGGATGCTTTCAAGTAGTCCACCTTTCTGTGGTTGTTGCTTTGTAGATTTTGGTGAATTACTTGAGATGTGCAGTCTTTGCAGCCTCTTACTCATGATTGATTGTCTGCAGGACGAAGGTGAGCACGAGGAGAAAGGTGACAGGAGCGAAAGGCCCGAGGCTTCTGAGAAGCCACCCAAGGCTGAGCAATCTGAGTCGAAAGACCAGGCTGAATAGACCGCTGACAGTCCAACCCCACTCAAGTCCAGTGTTCCATCAAGCTTATTTGAGAATTTGTGCCCAAGCATAGAAATTTAGGAATTAAGTTTTGGGAGAAAATCCAACGTGGATGAAACCCACCAGTCAACTATGCAATTTTCTCTTGACCATCAATCAACTACTGTTTGTCTGTGATTAATTTATTCAGTTACAGAGCAGTCGCTGTCTTGATCTCAAACTCCTACCCTTATAAAATGGTTTTTCAAGAACTCTCCCAGACTGTTTACTGTGTAGTTGATTGCTTTGGAGTTTCATCCATGAAATTTTAATTTTGAACAATTTCACCAAGTTTGCAAGAATTTGTCTATCACAATCGAAATAGACATTAAAATTTAATAACAACCATTGTTGTTCACTGTTTTCATTTTTGGGCATTTTATTTTTGACTTAAATGTCTGGAAACTGCAAGCTTTTGAATTGAGTTTTCTAGTAAGCTGCTCTCAGATTGAAAATCTGTTCGGTGGTGCTCCTACCTGGTCTGAAACCTGCCTGCTCTTCAGCAGTGATTTTCTCTGCATGAGGTTTTAATCTGTTCAGCAGTACTTTCAGCATGACCTTGCCGAGAAGACCAAGGTGATGAACAATCCTCGGGGCTTCAAAATGGAAATCAAAGTGAAGGCCAAAAACTGGAAGCTGTGAACAACTTCAAATACCTGGGATCTATCGTGACTGATGAAGGGTCCAAACCAGAGATACTGTCCAGAATAGCACAAACAGCAGCATTGGCAAAGTTGAAGCCAATATGGCATGACAGAAATATCACTCTCGAGTCGAAGATCAGGCAGGCTCATGCGCACGCTGGCCATCTCTGTATTCTTGTATGCGAGTCCTGGACACTCGCACCTGAACAGCAGAGACGGATACAAGCCCTGGAAATGAGATGCTACCGCAAGATTCTGAACATCATATAAAGACCATGTCACGAATGAGGAAGTCAGCAACAGGTTCAGGAGAGCATTTGGACAGTACGAAGACCTGCTCTCAATCGTGAAAAGCAGAAAGCTGAAGTGGTATGGTCACGTGTCAAGAGGCGGTGGGCTGGCCAAGACTATCCTGCAAGATACCGTACCAGGTGGGAGAAGGAGAGGCAGGCAGAGAAAGCGGTCGGAAGACATCAAAGAGTGGACCGATGGAGGAAGATTGTCCGAAAGTCATCAGTGGTGCCTCAACAACCCATCTCAGGGTTAAGAGACTGAACTGAGTAAGCTGCTACGTGAACAAAACCGAATTAATTTCCCGTGAATTTATATCACTTGCACCATTAATTAAGCAAGTCATGACTGTTATCATTTAAACAGCCAGAACAGAGATGGACCTAGAGTAATCTGGTTTCAAACATTGAGATGCAAGTAGAGCTGGCGGTACTTACCAGTAAAACCGGTGCCCATTGGCGTGGTACGCCCAACTGTATCGGTATGTACCACTAGGGACATAACTGTCATAGGTCACAAAAAAAATGGCGGACGATTCTGTCACGGTGAAGAACGAGAGGGGCAAATCGGCCATTTAGTGGTTTTTTGGATTGAAAAAACGGAAATCAGACAACCAAATTGATGAGAGTTGCTGTGTGCACAACATGCAACACCCAAGTCAAAATGGCAGGAGGAGGCACGTCGAACATGTAAGCACACATGAGGAGACGTCACTCTTCAATGTACACTTCTAAACCTCGCAGGATGCACTTAACTTGAATATGATGTCGAGTTTCCGAACTCCAGTGCTTTGGTTCTTTTTAAAATGTTGAAATGTCTGATTTGAAGCAAAGATGCTTGACTTTGATTTTCTTTTGAATAAGCTTTTGTATGACGCAAGAAAACTAAATTTTTTTGTTAATTTACTGCTTTCTTTACATAAAGAAAAGAAAAAACCCACTAGGTTTAATTTTACATCTCTCCTTCTCCCTCTCTGTCCCTCTCTCACACACCTGTCTTTCTCCTCCCTCTAACCCACCTCGTTCTCTTTCTCTCTCTCATATCCACAAATCCTCCCGTTTTCTGATTCACTGATAACTATTGCGCAACCTCGTATGTCATTGTGTTATTGTAAGGATTGGTCAGCATGACATCAGCGTGGTACACAGTAAAATGAAAAAATACCGGTACCCAGCACTAGATGCAAGTACAGATTGTGGCCATGAACTGAGCTGAATTTGGCAGAGGTACTGATGGCTGTTTAAAACGTTCATAGAAGAGCACATGAGGGAAATGGATGGGTTCATGTCGGAGCCAAGTCTTGGGCTTTGCAAATACTGTGCTGGTGCTCTTCTGTGAATGTTTCAATAGCTTCAAAGAAGGTAAAGGATTAAGCAGCTTTGTAATGAGTGCATAAACCTCATTTTGAAGGCGAGGAATTGTTGCCGTGTGAACCCTCCCACTCGGTGTGCTGGAATGGCAGAACGGGGAGTTAAATTAATGCATCCATGGATCTTGGATACTTTCCTGAATGCTGGACAAGATTACTCCCACTGCTTATTTTGAATGTCGGTGTGACTGAGTTTGGGACCAGAATGGGCCAACATCTCCCTATGAGAAGGCAAAACCAGGTAAATCCAGATGACCAACTCGAGCTGTTGCCAGCTCCAGTTAGATACCAGTCCATAGCCCACACTGACACGTGAAAGGCTGTCAAACCACCCACTAAGTTCCACTGCACCAGCAGATCCCATGTGGGTTGGAGGTCGGATTAAACCCGCTGCCTCTCCCTAATTGATTTGTAAGGGGCGAATAAATGGGGACATTGTGACTCGATTTGAGTTTATTCTAAACTTCTCCCACTGTGGTTACTGCGTCTCCCTACGCAATTCGTAAGAGGGGAATGACTAGGGACACCGTGACTTGATTTGCGTCAACTGTTATTGATTTTCATGCTTAATGGCCTTATATAGCCTACAAAGGCTGATAGGCCGTAAAACACCATCAATCCAATCCATCCCACTGTGGGTTCCGGATAAGAATTGACCCATGTA
This sequence comes from Theodoxus fluviatilis, assembly GCA_034096865.1. Lineage (NCBI taxonomy): Eukaryota > Metazoa > Mollusca > Gastropoda > Cycloneritida > Neritidae > Theodoxus > Theodoxus fluviatilis. The sequence goes on from JAWQFJ010004856.1 coordinate 119,323, forward strand.
AGGGGCAAATGACTAGGGATACCCTGACTATCTGTGTTTACTCTATAAATTGTTCTAGTGATTTTCATGCTGAAGGGCCTTACAAAGCGTACATAGGCTGATGGGCCATAAAACGCCATCCATCTATCCCCATGTGGGTTCGGGGTATGAATTGTCCCACCGTTTCTTACGCGATTTGTAAGAGGTGAATAGCTAGGGACACTGTGACTTGATTTGTGTTAACTCTAACTTGTTCTAGTGATTTTCGTGCTTAATGGCCTTATATAGCCTACAAGGCTGATAAACACTGTCCATCCATCCATCCATCTAAACTATTCTAGTAACTTTCATGCTGAATGGCCTTACATAGCCTACAAGGCTGATAGGCCGTAAAACACTGTCCATCCATCCATCCATCTATACTATTCTAGTAACTTTCATGCTGAATGGCCTTACATAGCCTACACGGCTGATAGGCCGTAAAACACTGTCCATCCATCCATCCATCTAAACTATTCTAGTAACTTTCATAATGGCCTTACAGAGCCTACAAGGCTGATGGGCCGTAAAACTCCATCCATCCAGCTGCAGCTGCAGTTTCAATGTTCACCTGAAGTTGAAATTATGGCACTTGAGACCAGAAACAAAGTGAGATGTCACGGGAAAGTGCAGGGACAGCTAGATTTCTTGCCTGTTAAATGATTGGGTCACCTTAATGCTGTTGATGAAATTGTTTTCAACGCTCTAAATTCAAAGATTTTAGTGATGAAAGTAGAGACCAAAGGCGGGGCTTGGGAATGCTTTTGGGAGTCCTAGCCAAAACAGTTGCAGTGAATGGAGAAACTGGTGTGGCAAGGCAAGGCCTTAAGCATTTTGTGAAGACAAGGCAGGTTGCAGTGGCTACACCTTGTGGGTCAAGGAGTAGGGGACTTCAATGGCTGAAACTGGCTTGCTAACAGTTGTTGTTGTTGCGTACCTGGGCTAAACACTCCCAGGATCACCCAAGTGGGTGAGATGATTGCGTGTGTGACTGTTTTTCAACACCCCGCCATATAGGCAGCCACACTCCGTCTTCAGGGGAATGCTAACAGTGAAAGAGGAGCATTTTTTCCAAGCAGCATTTCATTATCTTGTTTAAAAAAATCTGGTTCAATTAATGAAATCACTGATTTACCCCCATAACAAAGGGAAATGTATGAAAAACTACAGGAAACCTTTAGGTAATTAGTTGAGGTGCTACAGGCAAGTGAATTCTGGTTCTGATGTAGCTGAATGAGTGTTGGCAGCAACTGCTTCTCTTGCCGTCTTGGACTGCATTCCCTATTTGGTGCAGCACTATCTTTCATAAGAAGCCTGGTAGGTCAAAAACGTGCTCAAAGTGACGGTCTGAGAGCTCTGTTGTGACAGCTTATTTTTTTTAATGTCCTCATTGACCTCATTTAAGGCGATCTTTATAAAACCGCTTATTTAATGGAATTCTTTTTTTTTTAAATCAACATTGGGACCTTAAAAATAGCCATCAAAACTGAGAAGCCCAAGTTAAACCCTGTCAATCTATCCATCCAAGATGAAGGGCTGCATCATTTTTGCTGTCAACATTTCACAAGTTCTGTGGAACCATGGGGATGAAGCCGAGCTAGACTCCTGCGTTGGTGTGACTTCTGCAGTACATGACTAGAAAGCAGCTGTACCACAAAAAACCTCAAACGCCATGACCTGTGTAGATGAGGCTTTCACACCTGTACTTGCAGAGATGAGGTTTTCCAGCCATGCCTACTACTTGGGCTGCTAAGTCTGTTGGTTTAATTCTCAATCCCAACACTCCCCCCGACCGCCACTCAGCTTGGCTCCCATAACTCTTGATCCTATGGGATGTCCCCCTGTGGGTTGGGGATTACAAGAAGTGACTCACCGCTTCTTCCTATGGATTCATAAGAGGCAAATAGGGATATAATTCCTCGCATGTACTATAAACTATCATAGTGTGCTTAATGGCTATACATAGACCATAAAACTCCATCCATCCTATAGGGAGACGACTCATGCCAGGCTGAATCATTAAATTGCTTGAAAGGGATGCTTGTGATAAAACATTAGGTCCCTTTGGGATTTCTTTTACACTCTAGGCTCTCTCTCTCTCTCTCTCTCTCTCTCTCTCTCTCTCTCTCTCTCTCTCTCCTTTCTCCCTCTCCTCCCTCTTTGTCTCCTCCCTATTTCTATCTCCTCCCTCTCTTTCTCCATATCTATCTCTCTCTCTCTCTCTCTCTCTCTCTCTCCTCTTTCTCTCTCTCTCCTCTCTCTTTCTCTTTCTCTCTCCTCTCTCTCCTTCCTCTTTCTCTCTCTCCTCCCTGTCTTTCTCTCTCCATATCTCTCCCTGTCTTTCTCTCTCCATATCTCTCTCTGTCTCGTCTGTCTCTGTATCTCTCTCTCTCTCTTCTCTCTCTCTCTCCCCCCCCCTCTCTCTCTCTCTCTCTCTCTCTCTCTCTCTCTCTCTCTCTCTCTCTCTCTCTCTCTTACTCGCTCTGTGTGTGTGTGAATATGTGTATACATACCATCATTTTCTTATTATATTCACTTTGAATCTTCAATACACCTGGTTTAAAGTTTACTGAGGCGGGATTCTGAGGACTGATACCCTAGCAAAGGCAAGCGAGAAGGCGTTTCCGGCTTTTGCGTGTGTGCGCGCGCGCGCGTGCGTGCGCGTGTGTGTGTGAGGTTGCTGTAATCATACATGTGTTGGTATCGAAATTGGACGAAAAAGCAGGCAATGTCTGGTTTGGAAACTGAGTGATTTGATGTTGCGTATGGTTGCAGTGATCGCTTAAAAAAACAACTGAAAACGTCCTTGCGACTGCCTTTGCCTGCTTATCGTTGTCAGGGGAAGCTTCCTGGTATCGTGTACACACGTATGTAACCAAATTATGCTTTCAACTGCTGAGCCAAGTAGGCAGTTGTGGATGGCTGCACTAGGAGATGTATAGATGCCGTCTGGTCGGTACATTTCCGTGATAATGTATACCGCGCACACGCAAACGTGCAATCACACACGCAAACGTGCCCGAATGCGGCATGTATGCCTTGCGCCAATGCGACTGCTAAGCCGTGCAATGCACGTGGAAACTACGTGCACAAGCACATCAGGCAGAAAGATAAACTTCTTCGGCTAACGGGGGCAGAGCCTCGCCCTGAACAGGCAGCCATTAAAATGCTAAGTTCATTTATCGAAACACGTGCATGACGCTTGCACCACTATCTGCTGCATCTCGCACTTGTCTTCGAATCGTGCGCTCCAATGTCACTGCCATATATTTTGGGAATGTCTTTCACCGTTCTGGCTGGCAGGCTGACTGACTGTCTGTCTCTATCTCTGTCTATATAAATTTATGTGTCTGTCTGTCTGTCAGTCTGTCTGTTTTTATCTCTGTCTCTATCTCTGTCTCCATCCCTGTCTATATGTCTGTGTCTGTCTGTCTGTTTCTATCTCTGTCTCTATCTCTGTCTATATATATATGTCGTAGAGGTAAGGAGCCGGTGTCAGATTATACACTTGGCCTGAAGAAGGAGGATCCCCTCCGAAAGCTCGCCTACGACTGCTCTAGAAGCCTACGACTGCTCTAGTAACGGCCCTCTTCAGGGCCCACCTCTCTCACGAGAGAATACAATTGGTCAGACTCCGGTCATTTTTTCTGTTTTCTTTTTTTCCAGGTGAAATATATATATATGTGTCTGTCTGTCGTTATGTCTGTCTGTCTCTCTGTCTGTCTGTCTGTCTCTCTGTCTGTCTGTCTGTCTCTATCTCTGTCTGTCTGTCTCTATCTCTGTCTATATTTATGTGTCTGTCTGTCTGTCAGTCTGTCTGTTTTTATCTCTGTCTCTATCTCTTGTCTCCATCCCTGTCTATATGTCTGTGTCTGTCTGTCTGTTTCTATCTCTGTCTCTATCTCTGTCTATATGTATGTGTCTGTCTGTCTGTCTCTGCCTGTCTGTCTTACTTTCTGTTTCTGTCTGTCTATCTCTGTCTGCCTGTCTGTCTTACTTTCTGTTTCTGTCTGTCTGTGTCTCTCTCTCCCCTCTCTGTCTGTCTCTGTCCCTCTCCCTCTCTCTGTCTATATCTCTCTCTCCGTCTGTCTGTCTCTCTTTGTTTGTCTACATGTCTCTTTCTCTCTGTCTCAGTCTGTGTCTCTCTCTCTCTCCCTCTCTCTCTCTCCTCACTCTCTCTGTCTCTCTCTCTCTCCCTCCCCTCTCTCTCTCTCTCTCTCTCTCTCTCTCTCTCTCTCTCTCTCTCTCTCTCTCTCTCTCTCTCTCCAAGAATGGCACAGAAAAATGGACATCAAAAGATTCCGAATGTACAGAGAATTAAAGCAAAGATTTGGAAAAATTTGGAGACTCCTTTGTCCGATTCAGATGTAAAATAAATGAGCTTCCAGTCAATAGGAGATATGCAGCAATTCAAGGAGACGTAATGTGCTGTTCATAATGCAACAACGCCCTTAAAAACGAGGAACATTTCTTACTGTTTTGTCATAAATTTGAAGATTTAAGGGCAAGGTATCTCAAAGAACATTTACCAAGAGCAAAGAAGATAGGTTACCTCTATTTGATTGATGGCACGTTAACTTAACAAACTCGACAAGTGGCAATGTGCATATACTATGCTTTTCAGAGACGAGGCCAATTATCACTGTCATCTTCATAGACAAGAATGTCTTTAGGATGGAGGTACAATGTATTAAAAACCTGTATTGAAAGCTGCTCTTTAATATACAAACTATAATAAACGTACTGTATTGTACACATGCTGGATGAGCCCTTGTTATGGGCCATTGGCCTGACTTAATAAAGTCTTAAGTCTGAAGAAGTATCTCCCTCCCTCTCTCTCTCTCTGTCTCTCTATCTCTCTCTGTATCTCTCTCCATCTCTTCTCTCTGACTCTCCCTCTCTGTCTCTCCATCTCTTTCTTTCTCTTTCTCTCTCTCTCTCTCTCTCTCTCTCTCTCTCTCTCTCTCACTACCTCTTCCTTTTACCCTGCTTCTTGTACGTGGGATGAATAATGCCATATACTATAGGAAGTGCATGCAATCTGGCTTGCTGTTGATGGCAGTACGTCAAAGAAAGACAAAAACTCGCATCTAAGGAACATTGCTCTGCATTCAACCAGGAGAAAGAGAGACGACTGATGGGGAGCCATGGTAGGAAGCTGTGACATTAAGTAGACAAGTATGTCACAAAGCTGTACACATGAAGCTGAAATTTTACCAGCTCCCGGGTGAAATGCACTGAATTCAGTCTTATCTTCTTGTTGCACTCTCTTCACTGATGGGTATCAAATTCGTAAACGCTGGAAGGATCATTTCAAACGGCTGTTTTTACGTGTAAACCTGCAGCCCTTGCTGAATGTCTCAAGCAAGCCACGCCACAGAGACCAGGAACTTCTTCTGGAAAACATAGCAGAATTGAAGAAGGATACGAACAGACACAGTCTGAAAGAACTCAAACCCCGAAGGATTTCCCAAGATGTGTAAAAAGCAGGAGGAGAAAAGTTTATCTGTAAGCTGACTGCTCCTAGGAAGTTTATGGGAGGGATAGGATTTTCTTGAGGACTTCTTGAGATACCGAAAACAACGGTGCGATGGCATCATGTAGTTACCAAAATAGTTTTCCCTGCTCAGCATCACTACACTAAACCTGACAAGTGACTT